>JAVIWB010003738.1:0-106623 GCA_031893035.1 Dermolepida albohirtum
CATTTTTAGTATAAAATTAAATATACAGTCTGGAATATTATCATCAAGTTTATTACCGCCATCTTAATTTACTATTGTTTTAGGTACCAATCTTGTTTTTGAGCGCCATCATCACAGGGGAGAGAGGATGTCATGTGACGTCACCAGTGATGTCATGTGAGATGACGTCACCGAGCCGATGACGTCATCGGAGGCGGAGGCGGTGCTCTAATCGGCTATACACCTCTACTTCGAATTTATCGTCAAAATTCGTATTTTAGTTATAATCAGAAATTGCAAATGGAAAGAAATTTTTTGAATGTTCCATTCTTTTATTACCATTTCACTAGAACTATCCCATGAGTTAGAAAATTTCATAACAGATTTACGCAATATTTATCTATTAATTTAATAATGCATTATTGTTAACTTTATAGTCATCGTTACCATATTTCACTAATACATTTACTTTTAGTGAAGCTAAAGGTTGTTAACCCTCCGTTACTATCGTCTGGGTGGATTCCACCCAAAAGGCTGAACTTTTAAGTAAACTATATAATTTTCTATGAAAATCGTCCCTTTATTATAATGTTATCCACCTTTGAATGGTTTTTTATGTTTAGAAGTACATTCTACTACATTAATCCGAGATTATATTTATATAAAATTTATTTTAAAAAGAGCTTGGATGGTTTACACCCGCGATAGTAATAGCGTTTCATTTTTTTGGGTGTTTTATACCCATTGATAGTAACCTTGTACATAGTTTTAGCGATTACTTTGAGTGATCGCTAATATAAATAAAAGCAATTGTGTGTTTTATTGCTCTCTACCATGCATAGAGATGGTAAGCTGCTAGATGTTCCAAAGTGTTTGCCCGAAATAATTGAGTTTTATAACAAAACCAAAGGAGGAGTCGATACGACTGACCAGTTATGTTCTACATATAACGTAGCCAGAAATTGTAATCGCTGGCCTCTGGTAATATTCTACTCTTTGCTGAATGTGGCTGCCATAAATGCACGTATTGTTTTATTGTGCACTCAAAATCCACCACTAAAATACAAAAAGCGTTCACCTTTCATCAAGGATTTGGCGTTTAGGCTTATTACGCCACATATGGAAAAACGTAGCACAATTAAGACATTGCCAACTAATATCAAAATAAGCTGCCAAAAATTTACCAAACAACTTTCTGGAAAGCAGAATGAACCCGAAGACATATCACCACCAGCCAAAAAACTTAAACAGAGTCGTTGTCAGGTATGCGGTAATAAAAAGGACCGTAAAACAAAAACAACATGCTGCAAGTGCGACATTTTTATTTGTAAAAGTCACAGTTACCCACTGTGTACTAATTGTTATCAATCAACACATTCAGAATTGACAAACAACTGCGAAAACCATGATGATATGTTTGATGGATTTGATGAGTGACTACATTTTTGTTGGTACTTAGTTCAATTTTTACGCAAAATTTTACTTTGTTTTCAAAAATATTATTAAATAACTTTATTTTCTTTATCTTTTTAGCTTTCGAATTCAGTAATCCGCAGAGGATTTGCTTAAAAAGTTTTTTAATTATCACTAGAATTACATAATCCATTTAATATAATTTTTTTGTTTCCTTTTTTTAATGAAATGTTAATAAACAACATATAAGTTGAAATAAAATAATAGATTGATGAATAAAACTAAATTTGTTCGGTATTTTAGTGCTCCTTACTTCAAAAAATTACATTATATGTATATTTGAATTTGGCAGTTAAGAAACGCAGACACTTTAAACGCATGGGTGGGTTACACCCAATTATAGTAACGCAGTAAGTGAAATATGCTATAGTGATGGAGGGTTAATTTAGATCAACATTTCCACAAGCATTAATTTCTCGTTTCATTAGATTGCATGCGTTTTAAAAAATTATCAAAGTAAAGACAATGGCCCTTGTGTTTGAAACCACCTTCTAACTGTTACACTACTTTTTTTCCTAATCCCAGTTCTTTGTAGTAATTATTTTTATATCAAAATTAAACAGAGATCCTTCACTGTAACTGACCAAACTTTATATCCACATTTGATTGGCTTTTGAGGTATGTATTGTTTGAGACAATTTCTCCTTTTAAATTTAACCATAATTTCACCTATAGCAATGTCTTAACTTGGATGTAAACATTTTTTACAATTCTTCTTTAGTTAATTAAAAACTGGATATGATTGGTATTGGGGTCAAGGGATTACAATTTATATGTACATGACTAAATAACCAATAAAATTTGTTTTCAGTTATAATCTGTAAAATATGGGAATTATGAAAATCATTGTTTAGAGATCAGCAGCCATGACGGGTAAATATTTTTATGATCATTAAAGTTTGATAACAAAAATGCTTTCGTTTCTTTTTCAGAAATGGGATTGTATTTCTTGTTTTGATATTCCTGTTCAACTTATAGGTTTACTTGAAATACTATATAATTTACATTTAAATTGAATGAATTGTATGAGGAACAAATGTCATTAGATATAGTTTCTAAATCTTGGCAGGCCAACTTTGGATGTATAACATGAAACAAGATTTATATTTTTTATATTACATCAGATTAGGATTACAATATTATTGACATTATTTTGAAGTTATACTGATAATAGAATTTCGTCATCTGAATTCTATGAACTATTATATTATTGCAGTCACACATTTCTATTCATTGCTCTAAAAATCAGATCTAAAATCACTAGCTATAGCTTCAACATTATTGATATCTTTATAAGACTCTTCTAGTCATTCCAACCAGATTTGAATCATTTGCGAAATATATTCCTGAGTGTTATGAAAACTGAACCAAGCTAAGCGTACCTGTAACGCATAGTGGTATAAATTGGATTTAAATAATACTTTGTTAAACTTTCTTTAAATTATCTTTCTTAATTAAACAACATATAGAACTTGATTTATAATATATAACAATACTTCTTGAAGAAAACCACTAAATATGAAGTTCTAACAACTTTCTGAAACCATAGCAAACATAAAAATTACCATAACCACACTTTTATCAGAAAAGCGGCTTATGTCGATATAATTCTATTTTCTCCAACATCTTTTCTTGTCGACCGGGATATTATGTGATTGGTACAAATTGGTTCCCCATCATTTGAACTTTTGTGAAATGTATAAATGCAATTTTTAAAAGTGGTTCAATTTGTAAACCGCTATATATCAATCATAATAAAACAAGTGATTTAATTCGTAATCCAATATGCTGATATCATACATTGTTTACATTTCTTCTGTAAATACAAATATAAAAACTTATTTATAAAGCAGAAGCAGTTATTACTATCAGTGTTATTATTTCCATGATCACAAAAAAACAGTTTCAATCACAGTATATATGTATATTTCAAAATATAAGAAATAGATGAAAAAATTATCAATGCACATTATTCTAGAAATTATAAATGGATTATTTCCACAAAATCTAATTTACATTGCTAAAACATTCATATATATTTGCTCCTAAAATTTTAACTTTAGTATTCATAACAAGATGCTGAATTAATCGATCTGGCAATGTGTCTTTAGAAATCAAACCATTAATAATAGGAATTAATTTTGCCATTGGGATTTGAACTGTTGTTGGGTGTACAAAATTTGTTGCATTTTTCGGTTCTTTATCTGTTGGTATATAATATTCTGATATGCAATCACTTAAGACTACAAGGTTTCTGTTTAGACAGTGGTTAGCTAAATTTTTGACTTCTTCGCTGTCTAATAGATCTGATGTGTCATGCACCTGAAAAATAAATATTTGTTTGACTAATATTTTAGCAAATATTAGTTTTAATTAAAGTATACCATGTCCCGAAACAAATCATTTCCACTTTCAATATCCTCTGAGACAATATATTCTTTCAAATGTTCAATAGGATTATTAATACTTGTTGTTAAACTAGTTTGGAAAGCCCAGAAAATACTGTCCAAGTCCTTGAGTTTTAGCTGTTTTGAAAGTTCAATTGAACTTACAATTTTAGCAAACTGTGAAACAATACATGAGATTATTAAGAATAATCACTTTAATCGAATTATGAAAATTTTCAGAAATTCCATTAAAAATAATGAAAAACAAAACAAAGATGATCACTTCTTTAAATTCTATTTACAAATCATTCTTTTATGGGTATATGAAATGAATTCATTTATTCATAAAAAATCTGTTTGACCTAACCTAAGGGCTGATATTATTTATTAATTCGAATATGGTTAAAAAGTGGACATTGTATTGCAATGACGCCAACAGCAGAGGAAGTAGAGCTTGAAAATCGAGAAGAAAGTTTAGTAGAACTATCAAATAATTTAAAAGCAATTTCTCAAATGATACAAATTCATGTCACATACATAATCCATTAAAAAGAAATCAATGAAAATGAAATTGTTTAAATTATTCCTAATTAAATATAGGTCATGAAATTCTTTTTCTTTCTGGCGAATATACTTGCTAAATATTAGACAAACTAAGAAATATTTAAGTAATTAATATAGAATACATATCATACATTAAGATAAACTAAAGTTTCAAATTTTTATTGAAAAGATAGTGATATTTACCCTATTGTCCAAATCTGATTTATAATTATAATTCAATGTAAACAAACACAGTTTCATTAAATTTAATTAACAAATAATGTACAAATTAGGAAATAATAAAATAAACAGTGTGCATGGTATGGAAACATACTAACTTTTCTTTGCAAGTTGCGATGCAGTGAAAGAATTGATGACTCTGAATTGATGCTCGTCGACGTCCTGTTAAAGTAGCTTTACCTAACTTTGACGATGTTGCCAAAGCTTTGCGTAAGAGCAGAAATTTGAGGAATGACGAAAGATATAAGTCCATATTCGTGTCTAGGGATAGGACACCTTCGCAACTGAATTTCTATAGGACTATTAAGCGTGAGTTGGATGAGCGAAGGGCAGCTGGAGAGACGGACATTTTTATCAGATTCGTGCATGACAGGTCACCGATTTTCGGTTATACTATCAGAATGTGGGGGTCCTCAGAACTAAACTTCATACGGTATACTCTAACAGTTTCAATATTGATGCGGATGGTATCTTGCTAACCGAGACCTGGCTATCTCCTGATGTTAGTGATAATGAAGTTCTGGATTCTTCCTTTACAGTTACGAGGAAAGATCGTGACCTTAGTGCAGTGGGTAAATCTTGTGGTGGTGGTGCATTGATTGCTTTTTCTCAAAATACGTGTGTACCACTTAGTGTTAGTACTACCTCAGAAGTGACTCCTTTAATTGATGTTGCTATGTGTAGATGTAATTATGGTTCCATCACTATTTATTATATTGTATTGTATGTACCACCTGATGTTGCATGTGACGATTTTGAAACCTTTTTCGAAGTACTTGATTTAGGGTTGTTGGACAAAAACCTCATAATCTGTGGTGATTTTAACTGCCCTAAGTTTGGCAGCGTTGATAATGTTAGGGATCGTAAGTTCATTGCATTGCAAAGTTTTATGAACTGTCTGAATTTGCGGCAATCTGATGTTGTATCTAACTCTGATGGAAGGCTACTTGATCTGGTTCTTTCCAATTTTAATTGTATCGTCCAGGTTTCGCGTGATGCGGATCCTTTAGTTTCTGAGGATGATTTACACCCTGCACTTTCCATATCTGTTGAGCTGTTGACGGGACACTTTACTAGTTTTCCTTCCAACAATAATTTAATATTTAATTTTCGGAAGGCTAACTTGACTGTTCTTTATGGTGCTATGGCTGAAATTGACTGGTCTTTTCTCAGCATGTTTAAGAATGTCAACTTGGCCGTTGATAGGTTTTACAATATCTTGTACGAGCTTGTTAATGATTATGTATGTACCTAGGGTGAATAGAAAAAATCGTATATATCCGCCTTGGTTTAACTCTGCATTGATTCAATTGGTCGAACTGAAGGAATATTATTTTAGAAAGTGGAAAGCCACTAGATCTATGTATTTCCGTAATGAATTCAAGAGATTGCTCAGATTGGTCAAGTTGGAGATAGGTAGTGCATATGGCGTGTATTGTTCGAATATATCGCAGAACATCTGTTCAGATCCCAAACAGTTTTGGGAGTACATTAATGGTAGGTCTGGTGCATCTAGGATTCCTGGTTGTCTGCGTCTTGGCGATGAGGAAATTACGAATCCCCGTGAAATTGTTGACGCCTTCGCTCGGGTTTTTTCTGATGTTTTCCGTCCGGGCTCTGTTCACACAGGCACCGAATCGTATAATCTGTGTTTTAACTCATTGTGATGTTCTTCGGAGTATTAATGCACTCAGGGCTGATTTTGCGTCGGGTCACGATGGACTTCCTAGTTTTATCATTAGAGACTGTGCTTCCATTTTGTGCGAACCACTTGCTGTTATATTTAATTTGGCCATGACGACTTCAACTTTTCCAGATGTCTGTAAGATCACTAGAATCGTTGCCGATTTTGAAAAATGTAAAATTATCGACCAATTAGTATTCTGTCTAATTTTGATTTTTGATTATATTCTCCACCGAAAACTTACTAAATGTTTGAAACACTTTATTTTTCTCCAGTAGCATGGTTTTACTGCTGATAGATCCACTGTTTCCAATTTAGTGGAAATAACACAATTTATTAGCGAGTCAATGGATAATAGACAGCAAGTGGATGTTGTTTATACTGATTTTGCTAAGGCTTTCGATACAATTAACCATTCAGTATTAGTTTCTAAATTATCCAGCTTTGCATTTTGCCATTATGTAATTGATTTGATCTCTTCATATCTACATAACAGAAGTTACTATGTTTCGTATAATGGATTTTCCTCAGATGTATATACTGGTTCTTCTGGAGTTCCACAGGAATCCACTTTGGGACCCTTATTGTTTAATATGTTCATTAACGATCTGTTCAAATTACTTACATGTAATTCCTTGGCATATGCTGACGATTTAAAAATTTACTCTAGGATAACATCCTATGACGATTGCCGGATACTGCAGCATAATCTTAATACAATTAGTGATTGGTGTGTGCAGAATGATATTATTATCAATGTTGATAAGTGTGCTGTTCTCAGTTTTACTAAAAGCAATAATCCCCTTATTAGTCAGTACACCATTGAACACACTGTCATTCTGAGGAAGTCGAGAATTATGGATCTTGGGGTCCTGTTTGACTCCAGATTGGAATTTACAGATCACATCACTACTATGTGCTTCGGCATCGCGTGCTTTGGGTTTCCTTGTGCGTTCCTGCAGACATTTTAATAACATTGCGGCTCTCAAGGTTTTATACTATGGTTTTGTCCGGACTAAGCTTGAGTATGCCTCGGTGGTATGGCATCCGTACTATATTTATCAGAGTTTGTTTAAAGTACTTATCTTACCGGCTTGATGGTACATACCCACCGAGGGGAGTTGATTATGAGGCGTTATTGGTTAGACACAGCTTCCAATCTTTGTCTTGTCGTAGGGATGCTACCAGTGCGAAATTTCTTGTTAACTTGATTAATAATGGTGTGGATGCCCCTTCTGTACTGTCTCAGGTTTGTCTATTGGTTCCTTCTCATTCCACTCGGTCTTTTGATTCCTTCACTCTTCCGAGGGCCAGGACTAATGTTCTATTGAAAGCTCCGCTTATTCACATGTGCAGGAATGCGAATAGGTTATTCTCAGATCCTTTTCATAGGTAATAATTCCGGTGGTTTAAGAGTGTGGTACAACTTTGGTTTCATATAAGTTATTTTGTTTGCCTATAAATATATTCTTAAGTTATCTGCTTCTGGGTTTCTGGGCTGGAACCGCGTCACTAGTATATCTGCCGACGTTTCGTACCCATTTGTATGGGACATCTTCAGGGCTGAACTACTGCATTGAAACTGTTTCCAGTTTCAGTGCAGTAGTTCAGCCCTGAAGATGTCCCATACAAATGGGTACGAAACGTCGGCAGATATACTTGACGCGGTTCCAGCCCGGAAACCCAGAAGCAGATAGCATGGACCACGACCGCGGAAGTCTACGTACCAAATATTCTTAAGTTCTTAGTTTTCATTTATTATTATTATTGTATAGTATATTTTAATTTTCATATATATTTAAGTTAGTTTTATTTAATACTTGCACCTGTACATATTGCTTGATTTGTCCTTTAAATGACTTGTCTGTTGGACAATAAAGATATTATTATTATTATTATTATTATTATTATTATTATGAGTTCGAGTATTTTTAAGTATTATCTGGGGCAATCTAATTTTGAACATTTGATTTAAATATGTTAGACAACAGTTGCTTATAAATAATAATTGCTACCACCACTAAATAATTGACATTTACCTCTTGAAATACACAGTTAGTCCTGTCCTGCCCTGCCTTATCCTACCCTACCCTTCTCACAATAATATACTTGTTTCAAGTTTCTTTTTTAAATTTACTAATATTTGTGCGTCTTTTTATTAATTCTAAGCTCTCGTCTATATTTCGGCGGTACGATGTAATGCAGAAAATATTTTATTTGTTTATTTAAAGTAGGTCTTGAATAACATGTAATTGTAGATGGAGTGGTATATTTACCTAAACTGTAGTATGATATTGCTAAAAATTTTATAATTTGAAAATGTTCTCTTTACTGCTATTACATAAGAGATAAACTTTAGAATTAGCTAACAAAATTAAAATATTGCTAAGACAGGGAATTTATTAAGCAATATATACTTGAATTAGCGAGATTGCTGATTCAAGGAAAGTAATATTTTACTGACTAACTCTAACTTTTCTTTATCGTGTCGAACGATAATGTAAGACTGTAACATACTACTGTGGGCAAAAAATAGTAAGACTTTTTAATTTAAATTTCGTGCGAAAACCCATTCGTCGAAATATTTTTTTTCTAGGTTGGTATGACTGCCAGTGACATCTGTGCCAAATGTCACATCAAAATAATCATTGGTGTTTAGTATACGCTTGTCTTTCTGAAGTACAAAAAGTGCATTCGGCGATTTTTACAATGAGTGAAATTATTCAACAAAGAGGTTCCATTAATTTCAAATTTCTGGTGCCGAAACGTTCAGAATGTTGCAAAAGGCCTTCGGTGATAATTGTTTGTCGCGAGCAAGTGTTTTTGATTGGTACAAATTATTCAGAGGGTCGAGAACGCGTTGATGACGAACCACGTCCAGGACGGTCATCAACATCAACTGATGATCAACACGTCAAGGAATTGGTGCTTGAGAATCGACAATTAACAGTCAGAGACCTTACTGGCATCGTTGGAATATCGGAAGGATCAGTGAAAACCATTTTGAAAGATCATTTGGGCCTAAGAAAAGTGAAAGCACGATTTGTTCCAAAATCACTCAATTTTTTCGAAAAACAGCGTCGCGTTGACGTCTGTGAAACAATGCTTTCCGACTATCAAGACAAAATGAAAGGCATCATAACTGGAGATGAGACTTGGATCTACGCTTATGACCCGGAAACAGACGATCAATCGGCCGAATATCGTATCAAAAGTGAACCGAAGCCCAAAAAACCACGTCAAAGCAAGTCAAAAATCAAGGTTATGTTGACAGTTTTCTTCGATTATCGAGGTGTGGTGCACTTCGAATTCCTTCCGACCGGCCAAACTGTCAACAAAGAATACTATTTGAGTGTTATGCGTCGTTTGCGCAATGCTATTCGTAAAAAGAGGCCAGAATTATGGGCCGACAACTCTTGGTTTTTGCACCACGATAATGCACCGTCGCATACTGCATTAATTCTTCGTGAGTTTTTCGTCAAATTTTCAACCAATATCGCGTCGCAACCACCGTATTCGCCTGATTTAGCTCCGTGTGACTTCTGGCTATTCAGCAAACTCAAACGACCGCTCCGGGGAAACCGTTTTGAGTCAATTGAAGACATTAAACGTGAATAGCTACGCGCATTGAAGGTTATTCCTGAAATTGACTTTAACAACTGCTTCGAGAATTGGAAGAAACGTTGGCACAAGTGTATTGGGGCCAGGGGGATTACTTTGAGGGGGACGAAATAGATTTGGAAGAATAAATTAAGAATTTAAAAATTATGAACAAAGTCTTACTATTTTTTGCCCACAGTAGTATATCATCAAATATCTCGTACACTAAACTTTTGAATTTTATAATTCGAATATTATTCATTACTTTTTAAATGAAAGTTTCATCTCAATTATTAATATGAACGTGATCGGAAGTTAAACATTACTGATGCACTTTCATCTGCGAATGCGTTAAAAGGTATAACTACCTGTGTGGATATTTCTGAAGTTATCTGTATTAACTACAGCGAAAACTCCAGTAATTATAGGAAATATAAAAGCATTATTTTTTCTTTTAAACAGTCTTTTGCACTTTCATATATTTTTGTTATAAATCGTTTTTTGCAGGTCTTTATATGCTTTGTACTTAAACTGGAGAAGCAAATTGATTTAAAAAAAATTATGTTAATATGTAATATATATTATTTGTTGTTTATTAAAGAGAATTCTATTTTAAAAATTGTTAACAAGATTTGCTTTGATAAATTATATGTGAATTGTAATTAAGTTTATTGCGCTCTTTTTAAAAATATATAGATTTCATGGTCTTAAATAATCTTATTAATTCTTGTAAATTATTAGATTCCGAAATTCATGAAAAAAGTGCTTTCCCCACCTGCATTATTGTATCTAATGCGTTGTCATTAAGCATTAATGTTGTAAAAACTTACAATAATTGTTTTATTCCAAATTAAGTTATAACATAATTCACTATCATAGGTGGATGCAGTTGTTTTTTTTGTTACAAAAACAAATTTAAATAATTTGATATAATTAGCAGACTGAGATATTTTCAAAAAATCTAAAATCTTAGTTTTTGAATATAGGTTTGTATAGCTATGATATAATAAATATGAATTATCTTTTACCACCAATCATAAAAGAGCATTATAAAGATAGTATCTTATGGCTTGCAAGCTTTATAATAAATTACCTTCATAAATAAGTATTAAAAACATCAATCAACAATCTTTCACTTTTCATAAGTTGCCACAGTGTAGAAAACTTTTTGATACAAATTATAATTGTTTCATTCATATTTTGCGTATTTTACATATATATAATATATAATAGTATCAGTGACATAATTTGATAACAATATAAGACTATTATAAAATGTAAACAAAAGTATATATGGCAGAAATCTAATAAACTCTAATTTGAAGCAAAAATATAAACCTTTAAATACTAGATAATCATTGTAATACAATTGACATTTATATATCTATATTTGCTAGAAGAGTATATAGTTTAATGCATTTCTTCACATAGATATCAAAAGCATTCTTTCTGAATAGATGTCAAATATATAATAAAATTTATGTATGTACATATATAACAAAATGAGTATACATGGATATATACATATATATATATATATATATATATATATATATATATATATATATATATACACACATATACATATATATATATATATATATATATATATATATACATATACTATATATATATATATATATATATATACATAAAATTGAAAAAAAGAGTATATTATATTAATTTTCAATTACTGCAAAGTACAATGAAAAATATCTAGAAATCACATCATGCATACATAGTATATATATGAATATATAATGCAGAAAATTATAATTATATTGCCCGCTTTGAAGAATTTGAGAAACCCTTACTATGTAAATATAACTGTAATGATTACCTCATGTTTTACAATTTTATAGAGTTTAGTTGTTCCAGATTCTAACAGAATGTTGCACATAGATAAATATTTCTTCTGCAAATCGGAACTTATAAATGCTGAATCCTTAAATAAATAACCTCCAATAATATTTAATTGAATCCGTAAAATTATAACCAACATAACTTGAAGATATATAAGACAGCCAGCTCTTGTAAAAACCAAAATCTACAAGATACAGAAAATGTAAAATAGTAGAAAATAATTAAATTTTTTTCTTTGTCTCTTTTTGACAATTTAGTTGCTAATTCTTCGTTTGTATGGCTTTGGTCATTTTAGTTTCAGAAAAGGTTTTTTTAATTTTCCATTAAAAAATAATTTTTTTTAATACGTGATTGAATACATCAAAATTTAACTATAAGATGCTATCTAATACAATTTATTTTATTTTTTAATGAAGAATTCAGAAAAATAATTTGTGTGACTGAAACGCCCAGAAAAACAAACCAAGTAAATCTTAATATAATGTTTACCTTTAATTTATTCCATAGTTCAATTTTATTGTTTGGATTATTCCTTAACTCAGTAATAATGGGTTCAGTACTTATAAACTTTGCAATAGACTCCTTGAGAGCAGCAGATATATTTAAAATTGTTTCATTACAAGTTCTTTCGATACTTTCGAAATGTTGTTCTTTTCGAGTCCTCTCTAAAATTTCTTTTGTTTCGCGTTCTTGCCATTCTCGTAGCTTTTGTTGTGCGAATTTTGTTAATAATATTGAACTAGTAATAATTATACCACTAATAAAAAATTTACTACGATGCCGATATAAAAAATCTCTTATTTTAGAAAAAACAATCATTTTAGTTAACGTTGAGGTTAAATACGTGCATCGTTTTACTATATTCTACGTTTCTTAAATATTAGAAATATATTCTGACAAAACTGGTTATTAAAAGTAATGTACTTTGACAATACTGTTTTTATATTTGAATGAAAAAAACACTAATAAGTCACGTCAATTTTGACAATAGGTTAAAGCGGCAATGTTGGTATAGTGAATTCAAGTGCGGCAGATAATTGTAGAAGTGTTAATTTGGATACTCTCACAAAGTAAGAGAAATAACGAAGGCCGCACCATCTATCACTTGTACGCGCATTGCGAAAAATATTTTAAAATAAATTGATATATATTTTTGTATTTATTTATATGAATTTTATTAATTTTTGTTCGTTGAATATTTGAAAATACATTTTCTATTTGCAGACATTTTAATATAAAAATGTACATAATTTTCACTTTCACAATTTTCTACTTATTCTTTCTTATGAAAATAAAATAAAACGAATACTTGAAAAATGATAAAAAGTGTATTTACATTGAGTGGTTTATATTTTAAAATAAAATCCGTATACATGCATAAGAGTATATCAATATTATTAAATATAAAATTAAAACTACAATTAACATTCAGTGCACACAAATTTGGGATATCATTTTAGAGACTCCGATATATACAGAAAAAGACAGATGTATTGGCAAATAAATAGAATACTCCCACAGGTGTATCTTGTGTTTCTTTCAGTTTCCTTTGACAGACATACCACTCCAGTCTTTGAATCATTCTGTTACTTGGGCTTATAGTTGGATTGTAAGCTAAATTGGAAAACATATACATATTTCCTACTTTGTCAACTCATGCAACAGAGGAATTAATGTCATCAAATCTCTTTGTAATAAAAAGTGGGAATTTGATCCTATAATATTACTTACAGTTTATAGATCCTTGATCAGATCTAAACTACAATATGACTACTGTTTCTTTACGTCTCGTTCCAGGACGGTTTTCTGTCTCGACGAGATTCAATTTTAGTACCTAAAAATTATCCTGGAGCTACGTGTTCAGCGTTGCTTTCCAATTAGAGCCTACTCTTCTACTTAGATTTGCGTTTTTGGTGAAAAATGCATATTAAAAACATTTTGCTATAACAATAGTAATGTGGTTAGTCCTATTAATTCCTAGCCAAGGTGATTTCCAGATGTTGTGTCGACATCCGTTTGTAATCAATTGTTATTTTGAGATTAACTGCTTTAGAGATATTTTAGATTCTAATTTTCTTCATGAAATGTATAGGTTAGATTTATTTCTTCCGCTCAGCCAACCTAAAATTATTATTCAAGACCTGTTCTCTAATTAGCTTTCGGTACCGAAAGGTTCCGTAAACCAGTCATTCGAGAATGGAATGATTATCAGCTACATTTCACTGATGTTTCAAATCCACTTTCATCCGACTTCTAGTTCATTTGAAATACATTCTCCTTCCATTAGTTTCAATTCTTCGCTTCCCTTAATAAATATACATCTATATTAAGTCGCAATATATGTATGTATTTTGTATATTACATCTACTAAAAATGGATACAATGATATATTGTCCAATTGTACAAATGCACTCCTAGCTAATAAAAATGCCGCTCGGGACAAACACAATAATTTGGTATGGCGACTCGGAAAATTTTTATGGAACTCGAAAAAAATAAGATTAATATTTTCATTTGTTGGGTTCCAAGTCATATAGGAATCAAGGATAAAGACGGAGCAGATGAGTTGGTTAAAACTGGAAGAAATAATCAAGAATACAAAATGAAACTTAACTATAAGGACGTTATTCCATTTCTTAAAAACGGTGTATGGAGGCTACGGGAAGGGAAATGACGCTATTATTATTTAACGAGAGGTAGTGCTTACGCTCTGGTACAGAGTTCCATCCAGAGGATTCCCAGATTTTATACACTTCCATTTAAGTCTAGGGCGCTTATTAACATTATGTGTCGGCTTAGATTTGGCCATAACCTAGCTCCCTTTCACTTAAATAGAATTCAAATAATTGAATCTCCACTGTGTGACTGTGGTCTGGAAAGTGATATCCTATCTTTTACTCTGTATCCTAGGCATGTTTCTTTTTTCCGAGGCGCCTTTTCGAAGATGTAATATGTCACCGGAACACCAGCACAAGAACAGCATCATGCTTTTTTAAATTTCCTCTATTTCCCTCAAGTTCTTGAATATTTCGCCACAGAGTAACAATAACAGTGAATAGTGGGATTAGTGGGTGAAAAGAGTCCAGGTAGACTGGAACACTAAATAGTTCCTAGCATAGAAAAAGATTATGCATGTCACTGAAGTATTGAGGTTCAAAATATATGTTTTAATAATATGTACCTGGCGTTGTAAGGATGCGACACGCAATATTGTTAATAACCTCAAAATTATATTAGTGAGATATTTTTTCTGGAGTAATGTTTATTCTGTAATGGAGACGCATGGTAAAGTAATACAAAAATTAGCAATTGGTAATTAACAGCTAATAACGAAAAAATCATATAAATATTAATAGTGTAATTCTCATAAGACTGACAGCAATAAATTTGTTTTTATGTTGGCTTAGTAAATAATGATGAAGCAGACTGCATGCACTCATTTATTTACATATACATTTAATAACGAGTGAGCAACAATGATTGACCTGATCTTTTACTACTTTCCGCACGTCCCATATCAGTACTTACTTCCTTTTTTCTATCTGAAGTTAGCAGTTTAGTAATTTCTAGTAAGTTTTCCTACTCTATGTTTATGTCATTAACGTTTCATTGACGTGCAGTGTATTGAACTTGTTTTGTGATTAATATCAATTATTTATACTTATATGCTAGCCTTCATCAGTCTTCAGTTCACATATACGCAGCGAAAATGCTGCTTTCACAGTAGTATTTGTTGTTTACATAGTAGCTAGCATATTTTTATTATAATTATTAGAATTGCCTGAGACACTGTCTAATTTCACTTTTAAGAGGAAGTAAATATTGAGGTGATATGTATGGCAAGAAGTGTAGGATAAGGTCACTCATAGTTGCTCACACTGTATTAGCTTTTCAATTGGGATAAGTTCATAAATAAATTCAACTTAAAATTTTTCCTATTTTTTTGTATGCTGATTAATATATTTTATATAATATACAATTAGTAAATAGAGAACTTTTAGTTATTAGTAATTATATTCTTTGACACTAAATTTTAAATCTCACTACACGTTATTATAAAAATGCGTTCTGTCCATTACATTGCTTAAAATGGCAAAATTGATTTAAGATAATTTAGTTATCTCAAAGTTGAAGTAAGTACTTTCGATTGTGAAATTAGACTTGGAGCAGCAAATAGCCCTTCTCTATAATTTATGGTACTATCACGCCCGAGTAAGTTTAATCCTCAAGGTCAAACAAAATTATAGTTTATCACACCAGATTAGGAGGGCACTGCTTGGACGAATATTATAGAACCCTTGAAATGACAACAGTATTTTCGTTCTTATTTCCTGTTGAATCGGTTAAGCTGGGTTAAACTTCATACGTCATTTGCATGTTATTTGTGTTATTTATTGGTTATTGTCAATTGTTGTTGGTGTTTGTTATTTTTGTTTTTTTTTCTTACCTTTAAAGCTTGTTCGTTGTTGTTATAAAACAGTACTTTTCAGTACTAACGCCGCATCAATTTTGTTGCACGTGCTTTGATTTTTTGAGTTAAACTCAGAAATATCAAAAATGGGGTTTAAGTGTTGCATTTCTGGCTGCAGTAATTACAGCAATAAAATTAAGTTTCATCGTATATCATATAAAGATGAAGAGGAAACTACATTTCAAATTGTTGAAAAATGTTTATGTGATTTAAGTATTCCTTATATAATAGATGTACAATGAATGGCTGCGGAGGATAAACAATCCAAAATTATGGGGTTTGCATCCAGCCAAAGTAAAAGCAAGTTACAGAATTTGTGATGCTCATTTTGCTGAAGATTGCCATATTCCAGAGCCATGCAAAACCTTGACAGGATTAAAAGCCGGAAGCCTTCCATCACTACATTTACCAAGTATGTTTTACAGCTCAATATTTGAAAAATTAAAAAAATAATATCTTTATTTTAGGTTTTACTGAAGCTACTGCAGAAACAACCGCATTAGTTAGTTCATCATCAATGCAATCACTCAGTATGCATATTTGATGTTTAATATTTTCATTTACTTGGGAATATCTATTCAAAGTAATGGATAATGTTTGCCATGTTCCAAATTTGCAAAGTGTTTTACGTAATAAACTACTTAAATATTTTAGTTTTACAATTTTTCATTGTGAAAAACATAATTTAAAACCATTCTTTTTGAACTTCAGAATAAATTTGTTTATTCACACATGGATCAAACAAACTAATAGTATTTTAAAAGGTCAGTGTAATGCACCTAATAAATTAAGTGGTATTAGAAAAATTGCATATGCTAAATATCTCAGAAATAAAAATAAACAAAAGAAAATAGTTGGATTAAAACAGCTTACTTCTTAAAATATCTACATTAATTATTATTAAAATATCTACATTAAGATTTGTCCTATAATAATTGTAATCTCAAGATTACTTGTTTAAAATTTATATACTTTAGGTATAATTGATTTGTTTGAATAATTTGTTATAAGTTCATATCATTATATAAAATATGTAAAGGAACGTGAAGAACATGAAGATGTCAATGATATTTACTTAAATATTTTTTTGTATTACAGATACATCAGTGCGCTATTATTGTATTTGCCATGAAATATTTTTTGTATA
The DNA here is from genome assembly GCA_031893035.1 of Dermolepida albohirtum. Lineage (NCBI taxonomy): Eukaryota > Metazoa > Arthropoda > Insecta > Coleoptera > Scarabaeidae > Dermolepida > Dermolepida albohirtum. Next base: position 17,388 of record JAVIWB010003738.1, read on the forward strand.
ATATTAAATATATTCCTTACATTTTTATAAATACATGATCTTGTTCTTTACCACAGATACCAAATAAGACTGTGTCAGTAATATTTGAAATGTATTTGATAATGGCTTTTTCAACAATGTGTTGAAATAAAAAATACAAATTTTATGTAAATCAAAGTTCGGGAAGACAAATAAATGTCAAAAATATAATCTGTTGATATTATTATAATATACATATATATATATATATATATATATATATATATATATATATATATTGGCTTGAAAAAGATATTGTCAAAACAGCAAATATTTTTGAAAATACCTACCTGATTTTATTTTGTTAATGTGATATACCAAAGAATGTTTTACTATTTTATATAAATGCACAAATTAATTTGCATACTATGTTACATGCTTAATTTATGTTGTACTTCTATATAATATAAATTAATGTATGTAAAATAGTAAGCAAATTAATTTTTAATTTGAAAATAAATTAATATATAGTGTACTATAGTTGTAAGGGATAACATAGATGGCGCTGGTTTTCATTTCAATAACTTGTTTATTACACCAGGCCATGATGGCGCTGTAATCAGAGTTGAAACATACTGAAAGAGTTGCCCATCTATAGTTATTTCTTATCTATGGGTACTATGCCGTTTCAAGTGGAACTTTCCTTTAAAAGTGCGACAATTTCAATTAAATAAAGAGGAAAATATTTTTTTAGGATACCAACAGTATTTTAAATTATCATGAATGATACTGAAAATATTGAAGAGTCAAGATTCTGATTATATTCCTGAAGCAAATAATGAAGGTAATAGCTCTTCCTCGGGGAAGGTAAAAGTTTTTTGTTTAAAATAATTCATCAGATTACTTATGTCAGATATGTTGGTATTTGCAATTTAGTTTTGTGATTTTTGTTTTGTTAAGTTGAACATCTTGTTTTTTTCTGTAACTGTTTTAGTGATGCAGTTATATTATTGTCGTACGTCAGTTTTTCCTAAGTTTGTTTTGTGAATATCTATTTAAAAACACATTAAAAAGCAGATATGAATTAAGTGGTGTTTTTCATTTAAAAGGCAATTAGCTAAATCTATTAATAGGTTATGGGCCCAGGCACCATACCTTAGAAATTCAAGTAAAGTAAAAAAGGTTATTGTGATTAGTGACGCCAAGCTAACCTAAAATGGCTTTAGATATTGAAAAATTTCGTATTCCACTTTTCGATGGAAATAATTATAATAACTGGAAGTTTCGAATGGAAACTTTACTTGACGAACTAGATTTGCTGGAGTTCGTCCAAAATCTGTACAAAACCATGGCCAGTGGAGACAGAAGAACAGCGGACCGAAAAAGCAAACGGCCTAATTCAATTAAAGAAGTTGGACAAAAAACGTGTATCGCAAATTGTACAACGAATCTCGGACAGTCAACTGAAATATGTGAAAGACAAAGAATGTGCGTTTTCTTTGTGGTGTTCGCTGTTTGCGGTGTTCGAGAGGAAGAGAGTAGCGAGTCAACTTATTCTGAGGAAAAAGCTCTTAACGATGAAATTTAACACTGAACGCGATACCTTGGCTGAACATTTTCTGCGTTTCAACAAATTGGTGCGTGATCTGAAAGGAACAGGAGGAAAGTGACATCTGCTTCTGACGATGCCCACGGAATACGATGTGGTGGTAACAGCGTTGGAAACACTCTCCATGGAACAATTGACAATTTCGTTTGTCAAAAATCCACTCTTGGATGAAAAATCTAAACGGTAATCGGGAACTGGAAAACTGAAATTTGACTCGAATTCAACATCAGATTCATCGAAACAAGACGGTAAAAAGCATTCTCAAAAACAAGGTCAACACAAATTTCCTTGTTACAGATGTGGAAAGCCGGGGCATTTCAGATCCCAATGTAAAATTACCGTCAAGTCAGCAAAAACCCAGGTTGGCAAATGTGACTCAAGGAAAGGAAAATTCTGGAGATAATGATTGTTTTTGCTTCTCGGCGGTGAGTGGGGAAAAATTGACTTCACGACTGAGATGGTTTCTGGATTCTGGCGTCACCGAACATTTGGTGAGTGCCTCCACTCCACTGGAAAACGTGAAATCGCTGGAGCATCCTATCAAGATCAAGGTCGCAAAATCAGGAGCATTTATGGAAGCCCGGAAGATGAGAGATCTGAAAGTATGCAACTCAGATAATGGCAAGGAAATTTGTATCAAAATCAAAAAATCAAAGACATTCTTTTGGTTCCTGGATTGGAACACAACCTATTATCGGTCAGAAAACTAGAGATGAATGGGTTGAGGATTCTTTTTGAAAATAATGAAGGTCGAATTATGAAGAACGACCACACCATTGCAACTGCTCGCCGAGAAAATACGGAACTTTACGTTTTGAATTTCGCTCAAACGAAGTCGTCAAAATGTTTGCTAACAGAAATACTTGATCTTTGGTATAGAAGATTAGGTCACTTGAGCTATGAAAACGTTATAAAATTGAAAGACAAAGTCGAGGGAATGAAATTTATGGAAACTCGGTCTACAAGCGAAAAATGTGGCGAATGTATCGAAGGAAAACAGGCGAGGTATCCGCACAACCGGACGGGGAACAGAGCAACGAGGCCTCTAAAACTGATTCACAGCGATCTAATGGGTCCGATAAAACCGACGTCCTTTGATAACAAAAAGTATGTCATGACACTGATTGATGATTACACCCATTTCACTGTGGTATACATGCTGGAAAATAAAGCGGAAGTACCCCGGTATTTAAAAATGTACGTGGAGATGGTGAGCAGCAAATTCAGCTTGAATATTAGTAGGTTCAGGTGTGACAATGAAGGCGAGTATATCTCTAACTCATTAAAACAATTTTTTGAGGAAAAAGGCATTATATTTGAGTATACGGTTCGGTATATACCAGAACAAAATGGTGTTGCGGAAAGAATGAACAGAACGATCATGGAAAAGGCTCGTTGTCTCATTCTTGGAAGCGCCCTGGGAAAGGAATTCTGGACTGAAGCTGTTGGAACCTCTGTTTTTCTCATCAACAGAAGTCCAACATCAGCACTCAATGGGACTGTTCCGGCTGCTCTTTGGTACGATCGAACGCCAAATCTTGAAAAGTTGAGAAATTTTGGATGTGTCGCTTACCTGCTCAAACCAAAAGAGATTATGAAAGGAAAACTTGATTCGAGATCTCTGAAGTGCTACTTCACACGATACTGTCCAAATGGGTACAGATTATGGTGTCCTGAATACAGAAAAATTATCATCGGCAGAGACGTCGCGTTGCGTTTATAGAATACAAATTTTCATTGGATGGAACTTTTAGCGATGATTGGATTCCGGAAATGTCGAGGGGAGAGGAAGAAATCGAGGAAACTGAAATCGAAAGCAAGGAAACTAAAATCGATACCAAAGCTACAGCTGGAACAAAAAAAAAGGACCAAACACGGAAGAAAGCAGCGATGCATTCATAAATGTCGAAGATATGAAGACTTCTCATAGAAGCAGCAGAAACAGGAGGCAGCCAAAATATCTTGAAGACTACGCCGTTTTGGCATTGAATGCAGAAAGCTTCGTGGGAAACGTTCCTGAAAGTATAAAGGATATCGACACTCGAGACGACAAAGAAGAATGGAAGAAGGCAATTCAGGAGGAGCTGGATGCTTTGGAAAAAAACCGGACTTGGACTCTGACAAGTTTACCAGAGGGAAAAAAACCTTTAAATAGCAAGTGGGTTTTTAGAAAAAAGGAAGGCAAAGAAGAAAACATAAAAACGTACGAGGCACGACTTGTCGTTAAAGGCTGTTCTCAAACAGAAGGTTTCGACTATCAAGAGACGTATCTAATCGTGCCACTGGTGCGGCACGATTAGAAACGTTCAGAATTCTGCTTAGTTTTGTCAATGAAAAAAAGCTTTATTTGAACCAAATGTATGTAAAAAATGCGTTTTTGCAGGGAAACCTAAAGGAGGAAATATATATGAGAATTCCAGAAGGAGTTAAAGCTAACGAAGGGCAAGTCTGTAAGCTCAACAAAACTTTATATGGATTGAAGCAGGCACCAAAAGCCTGGAATCAGTATTTCGATGATTACGTCAAAAGCTTGGGACTTGTAGAGTCAGATGTTGATAAATGCCTCTATACAAGTGTTTTCGAGGGAAGCAGAGTTTACTTGCTAATCTATGTAGACGATGTTCTTGTAGCCGGAGAAAAGCAAAACAGTTTGGACGCTCTGAAATCAAGATTGAAAGGAAAATTTCCAATGAAAGATTTGGGAGAACCAGAAAATTTTCTTGGTATTGAAATGTCCAGGAAATCAAAAATCATATCTCAAGGACCTTTTGAGGAAATTCAACATGTCAGATTGCAACCCCCTTGGAAATCAACCCTGAAGTTGGAACAGTAGAAAAAGAAGAATTCAATAAGCCATACCGAGAGCTAACTGAGTGCTTAATGTATGCAATGCTCGGGACAAGACCGGATCTTTGTGTTGCAGTCAACTTTTTCAGCAGTTATCAAAATGCTCAAACCAAGACTTTATGGAAGGGATTAAAAAGGGTTCTTCGGTATATAAAAGGAACTCTTGGACATGGGACTGCTATTCGAGAAAAGCGGTCAAGACATCCTTTCTTGTTACTGTGACGCAGATTGGGGAAGTGGAGAAGATCGGAAATCAACCACAGGCTATGTCATCAAAGTATTTGGAAATAGCGTAAGTTGGGCAACGAAACGTCAAACTTGTGTCTCCTTATCATCGACAGAGGCCGAGTATGTTGCACTTGCACTTGGGTCAAAAATGTACTGAAAAGTCTTGATGTGGAAACAAATGATCCAATCAAGGTTTACGAAGACAATCAGTCTTGCATTCACCTTCTCAAGAAATGGGAGCACCGTCGTTTAAAGCGTATTGATATAAAATACAATTTCAAGTATGGAGAACAGGATTCACGTACAATACATCGAGTCAGCGGAGCAAGTTGCTGATAAATTTACAAAGGGACTGAGCAGAGAAAAATTCGTGAAACTTCGTCAAAAACTTGGAGTATTGGTACTTGAATAACGTGACTAAATTGAGGAGTGTTGGTATTTGCAATTTAGTTTTGTGATTTTTGTTCTGTTAAGTTGAACAACTTGTTTTTTTTCTGAAACTTTTTTAGTGATGCATTTATATTATTGTCGTATGTCAGTTTTTCCTAAGTTTGTTTTGTGAATATCTATTTTTAAAAACACATTAAAAAGCAGATATGAATTAAGTGTAATTAATTAATTATTATTAATTAAGTTTCATTTAAAAGGCAATTAGCTAAATCTATTAATAAGATAACCATTGAAATTACACTTTTTTCTTAAATACCATATTATAACAAAACAGAATTCTGTTATCCTTCAGAAATATTGCTTTTGCAGAAAGTCAATATAAACAATAATGTTTCTATAAAAAAAAAGGCTTTGGAATTAAAAGGATTATTGCTTTTACTCTGAAACAGGGGTAATGAACTTTTCGCATCACGTCTTCAGATACCACTCTTTAGAAGTGAAAGTTTAAGAAATTATCGCTTAAAATTGAACAAGGAAATATCTTTTCAATAAAATTCAAAACAAGGCTAATTTTTTGAAAAGTAGTACTAAGCAATTATTTCTTAAGAGACCATATATATAATGGTGAAGAAATGTGAAATGCTTCATCATATCTGCTTTGTAAATATTGTAGAGGCTTCTATAAAAAGAACTACCTTTCTCAGCATTTAAAAGTTTGTCCTCATAATATGAATGGTAAGAGGTTAAGAACTAATGCACAAAGTGATGATCAATCATTACTAATTTCATATAAATGCAATGATATTTTACAGAACGAAATGTTTTCTGTAATGAGACCTGATTCAGTTTCACTAACTGCAAAAGCAGACTTACTATTTGCGAGATATTTCGCTTGAGAAAAATGAGGCAATATAACGCTGAAACTCAAATATACGGCGTATTTTCATTAGCAGCAAATATGGGAATATTATAAAAAGAATGTGTGGCTGTTACCTATTTAATGCTGATGAAAAAAGTAGGTACTAAATCAAATAACTTCGATAAATTACAATTGAGAGATTTAATTGACAGGGAATGGTGATATGAAGTGTCCACAATTGCAAATTGTGATTTATAGCAAAAGAAATAGAATAAGCTTTCACCAATTCCTTAACAGAAGATCTTGCTTTGCTGAAAACGTATTTAATTTCTGTAAGTGATAAATTTGTTAAGAGTTTGATAGGGCATTAGTGAAAGGGAAAAGGTATTAATGAAATTGTTTAAGAGAGTTATTATCATTGGCGGAAAACGAGAACGCGGTGTATTCGTTTTGTTTACAGAACATATGGTAAAGTGCACCAACTTACTATTAGACCTCCATTTTTATTTTGTGCAAAAAGAAAATAATACTTTTACTTGTTTGCAAATTTAAAATCTCTAAGCAGTATAAGCGGATCTCAAGTAATACATAAAATTATAAGAAATGACGGTGTTAAAAATTCAACAGTATTAACTTATACTAAATTACGTGAGCATCTTGCCACCACCTTCCTGTGTCATAAACTTGTCATCACAAGATTTAGAACAACTTGCTTCGTTCATGGGTCATACTTATGGTATCCAAAGAGCATATTACAGGCTACCTAATGATATCTATCAAACAGCAAAAGTATGAAAATTACTTTTGCTCTCAGAAAAAAAGGCAAGCACTTATATTTAAGGGAAAAGCGTTAGATGAATTAAATAGCAATATAGATATAGATAACGAAAACAATGAAAATGAAGCAATTATTGAAGGCTTTTCTAATGAGCTACATGATAATTATGTGGAAGATGTTATTAAAAAAAAGCAGTAGTTTGTCTTAAGTGAATACTTAAATATTAAATATTTATTAGGCATATTGTATTTTATGTGTTTTAGAAATCCTGTGTTCAAGACAAAAAAGTGAGAAGAAATTTAAAATCGTAGAAAAACAAGCAGGAAAAATATATATGACATAAAAAAATAGAAAACTATCAAAGAAAACTGAATGCATGTTATTAAAAAATGGGGAAATACACGTACTTAGCAATAAGTTTCGGGAAAAAATTAAAATATTGATTGTAAACGCATATAATAATGACTAACAATTGTTGTACCCCTCTGTTTAGCTAATAAAATAAATGCACCAAATTTTAACAAATAAAATAAGAATATTTTTTTTACTTACATTGAAATTAATTTTCTCCATTAGTTCCAGAATTTCAATACATGCATACATGTTATTAAACTGAAGCATTTCTACATAACAACCAAACTTCGTACTTTTTGTAAATTTTAATTACAAAACTTATGTGTTTTTCAAAACATACTTATAACTATTTTTAGACGGAATTAATCTTCAATTTTTAAAAATATTTTTGTGATTAATTGAGAAAGTCTTTCCGTACACTTATTTGTACATATATATGTTTAGCACATCTACTTTAGGTTCAATAAAATTATTTTTCATTTCAATTACTGATTTTGTATTTATTAGGATTACATGTAATTTATCTGGAATTTATGTAATAGAATGCCGATATTTCCTTGCCAGACTCTATTTGAAAATTAAAAGATAAACTGTAACGAATATACTATCTGCTTCTGGGTTTCCGGGCTGGAACCGCGTCACTAGTATATCTGCCGACGTTTCGTACCCATTTGTATGGGACATCTTCAGGGCTGAACTACTGCACTGAAAACTGTTTTCAGTGCAGTAGTTCAGCCCTGAAGATGTCCCATACAAATGGGTACGAAACGTCGGCAGATATACTAGTGACGCGGTTCCAGCCCGGAAACCCAGAAGCAGATAGCATGGACCACGACCGCGGAAGTCTACGTACCAAATGTAACGAATATATTTGAGCTTGCAATATGGCAAATATTACTTTTTGCAGTTTATGTAGTTGGGAATAATTTAAATGAAATTCAAATTTCTTTCCGTATAGATTAACTTATTAAATATTGCTGCGCATTAAAATCAATAAAATATTCAAACCGACACATTGAATTTTCAACAGTAATAACATTTTGTCGGTGTTATCTTCTTTATCAAAACGGACTTCACAACAGCAGCTACATTGTTATAAATGCGAGAATAAATGGTCAAAAAATACATTATCTATCAGTGCCTTGAGATCTTATATCAATATTTTAATTTTGCTATATATAGGTTATGTATATTCAGAATAAGCTGAAAATAATTGAACTGCAAAATGAGATTCATACATGGTCCTCATTTTGCAATAGACTGCACAACAAGTGTAACTTTCTGATGTAGTTGTCTATATATATATATATGTGTTTCATGATTACCACAGCTTGATAATGTGTTAATTTCAAGTTAAAAATATCTAATGAACATATGCACAAAACTCTATTGTAACTGAAATGTAAGCATTTGAAGTTTTAGATAACCCTATTAGTTCCGGGAATACGTGCCACTGTTGTTTTCGTTATTATTTAAAGTCGGAGTGGTTATTATTCATTGCGATAATAAATACAATTAAGTTAATTTAGTGTTTATTTTTTTGTGGTCCATTAAAATACTCTTAAGAATATGTTAATTTTTTCGAATGAAGAATACGCCGATATTCACTTTGTTTATAGATTGTGTAACGGAAATGGGTGAGCGGCAGTTGATGAATATCGTTAGCGATTTTCCACTCGTGAAATGCATTCTAAAAGTGTTTTTAGTAATGTCCATCGATGTTTAATAGAAAGTCAAATTTCCTGCAGCTACTTCTGAACGTCCCATGCAACAAAAATTTGGTCAAGAAAACGATGAACCTTCTACTACTTTATACAATTTCGATCTATACCTTTAAAACCTGGTGACTACGCATCAAGACTTGTATTTAGTCGCTGGTTAGTGAGAAATCGAGGCCTTTGTCGGAAAATATTGTGTAGTGATGAGGTCCTCTTCGCTAGAAACGGCATCCATAACACCAGGAATTCACATTGTTAAGCACTTGAAAATCCACGACAAATTAGGGTATCCTAGTTTCTTTTGGTGAATGTTTGGTGTGGTGTTATGGACCATTGGTCCATTTATAATCGAAGAACGTTGACGGCAGTTCGTTATTTACGTTTCCTGGAAAATGACCTTACAACATTACTAGATTACGTTGCTCCTAATGTAAGACGACGAATATGGACACAGCACGATGGCGCACCTACACACTTTGGATGGCAAGTAACAGATTTTCTTAATCAAAATTATACGAACCTCTGGATTAAAAGAGGCTCAGCAGTTGCTTGGCGCCAAGGTCACCAGACTTAAAGCCCCTAGATTGTTTTTAATGCGGAAGGCTGAAAATTTTGGTATATGCTAGAATAATGGATAATTAATAAAATAATTAAAAACTAGTCCTGAGACTGTTAGCAGAACTGCCTCTGCAATTCTAAGAAGAGTTAGCTGCATACAGTAACTAAGTGGATATTGCTTTAGTAATTCACAAGTAATTGGAAGTAGGCTTGTTATTAGATAAATCTGCATTAGTTTTAATTATTTGCTTATATACTTCATTCGTTAAGTAAAATATTAACAATTAGGAGTTTTTGGCCGTCTGCAAATTTATATAATATGCCGTTCTTGATAAAATAATCATCATAATCTTGATACCTCAACATTTGATAGACAAGTAACAAATTTTCATAATCGAAATTATACCAACTGGTGGAGTGGAAGAGGTTCAGCTGTTGCTTGGCCGCCAAGGCCACTAGACTTAAATCACCTAGATTATTTTTTTATGAAGAACGCTGAAAAATTTGGTTTATGCAGAACAACTTGAAAACAGAGAATAACTTCTACAATTCTAAGAAGAGGTAAACTATGTATGTAGCAACTGAGTAGACATTTAGAACATCTAATTCAATAAAGCGACTTCTTTTTAAATGATTTTCAATGAGATTTTTCTTGCGGCGATATATAATACCTGCATTAGTAAGATTATTTAAAACTACAAATGCTTGTAGCTGAGTTAGACATTTCAAACTTGAAATTACTTCAATAACATATCCTTAACCTGTGGCAATCATGTCATGAGCTCATGAGACACTCGGTATATATATATATATATATATATATAAATATACACAGTAGTGTGCGTAAGTAAGTAATCACTATAGAAAATTTATCGTACTGCATCATTTTCAAAAAAATTAACTAAAAGAAACTTTCTTCAACATTTTTTACATTTATAATACAACAAGAATAATTACATATATCTGAAAAATATTAATAATAAAGATAATAATACTAGTATAACTACCTTTAGCAGATATTACACTTACACAGTTTTATCAGAAATTTTTGTGGAACGTCATTCCATTCTTCTAAAAGAATATGAAAAAGTTGATTGGCATTAGTTGGAGATATTGTCTGCTTCGCGCAATTTAATAATCCCACACATGTTTGATAATATTAATATCTCTCTTCACTAACATTAATTTTCCAGTAAATTTAGTTAAGATGCAGATATGCAACCCCGAAGGTCCACAGACCCACCTCCATGTTTTATTGTTGGCTGTGATAGGTTATACGCTTCTTCATTTTGTCTCTGAACATACTTTTTTCTTTGGATCCGAATATTTTAAAATTTGAACTCATTTGTCCAAAGTATACGTTGACATTCATCCAATGATTAAATGATTTCGTCTTATTTCGTAAGAATGTCAATCGCAGATATTGATCATGACCTTCATTTATGTCTCTCGACTTCTCTCCTCTTATGTTAGTCATCAAACCAGTTGCTACGTGATTTTTGGTAATTTCAAAATTGAAGACTTATAGCATTTTTTCTACAACTTATCGCTGATTCAAGCCCTGTTGATGAAAAAGCACAATCCGGTGGCGATTTTCATCAGATATTCTAGGCATTTCACCACCCTTTCAAAAAATTAACCTAATCAGAATGTGGATGATAAAATAAACGGAATTGTTACTTGTTGTACACTTGTAGTAAAGTAAACATGTCCTTTATGGTTGAAAACACAATAATACAATAAAACGCTTCGAAATAGAGGTAATATACTAATCCGCATTGCACATAAACTGTCTTTAAGTAGTTCACGATATTTCGTTACCTGCTTAAAGACAGTTTGTGCAAAATGTGAATTACTATATCACAGAGTATATGCATTATCAGGAAGTCCTAAATTTTCGGAAAAAGTTTACAGTTGCCTTAATTTCATTCAGTAAAAGTCGTTTTTCTACTCATGTAATATACTAGATGCATTTCTTTATCTTCTAGAGACCTCCGTAATAATATAGCGCTGTAATCTATTGCATTAGTGTCAGTATGGATTGCTACCTCAAATTTATAATGAGATTTACGGTTATACATTCTTAAAACGGACTTATTCTATAAAAACGATTTTAGCGTTGGAAATTATTATTTTTTGTTAATAGATCAGTTACAAGTGCTTAAATTTCGGATAAAGCGGAATGAATTTTCTAAAATAATCGGTAGGACTCAAAAATAATTGAACAGTCTTTATGGTTTCAGGTTAGGCGGGGTCACACACGATCTTGTCTAACTATATTGTGATATTTAAATGTTACATTGTATTGTGCTGTATACCATAACTATTAATCATTGACGTATATAATCTAAATTATTTCTTTTGGTTATTGCAGGAACGCTATTTTTTAAATAATGAAGTAAACTAAATATTTGTCGAAAATATGTATATTAATATTACAGAAAAAATTATTGAGAAGGGAAAACCACAATTATTGCAATTCAAAGTAATCAGTGGTATATCTTGGGAATAACTAATAAAAAGAGATCTATACCAATATACTTTTATTCTTAAAATTTTTCACAATTCGTTCCAATCTATTTTTTATTGTAGGTGTTTTAATTTTTCGAATCGCTTCAATAATTATAATAAATAGTTTTTGTTTCTATTGCGATTTTGATTAGAATTCCGGGAACTAAATCTTGGCATCATCTATGATTTCTAATTTTTTTAATACAGGTTCTTGTAAATTTAATGATTGATTCTTGCACCCTGGTCGATTCATCTGCATATCGATTACGACATTCGCAAATTTTACTTAATTCCAATGACTGAGTCCACTTTTTGAATTTATACCGTCTCCAAATTCTTCATCCATTGGCCTCACGTAACTCAAATTTTTTGTAGAACTGTCATCTAGAAGAGGTGTTCTTGGACATATATATTCAATCATTAGAATGCACTAGTTCATTTCTGCATTGTCTGTTATTGTATTAGAAACCGTACTACCACGACATTTACTGGCAACATGACAAATTTTTCTATATGAAAAGTACCTTAATTTCTTTATAAACAACTCCAAAACTTCTTTAGAGGTAAAGTGAATACATATACGTCTTGAGAAACTAAATATTTTAACCGCTATAAAACAATCAATCTCAAAGTATTGTCGATAGTATCTAAAACAATTTCTTAGCAATGTACGGGAAAATAGTATGTTGAAATACTCGTTCCTCGTATTCCTGCAGCAAAATTATATTAAACTTCGCTGAACTGTATGAAAAGATTCTTATTCTTATAATTAATTCAATAGCACTCGATCACTAATTTCATCTAATCAACATGGGTTTATTAGGTAGGTATATTTGCATTGACCTGTTCATGCTTTTGATTTAATTGATCAAAATATTTTTTTTTGAATAAACTCAGCTCATATGGTTTTGTTCAAGTTCTATGAGTTCCGTGCGAGGCTACTTGAGAATCTACGCGAGAATATTACGTAACTTATCTTTCGATAACTTTATTTTTAGGTTTGGTGTCTCTCAAGAATCCGTTACTGTTTGTTTTATTTATTAACGACTTATTCCTTCAAATAGATTGCTCTGTTCTTGGATAGGCAGACAATATTAAGATTTGCTCCGAATTTTCTTCCGTAAATGGTGTAAATGAACTTCAACACAAGAAATACTGAAAAGTGTTCTAATGTTTAGTCATAGTCTTCTTTTATATCGTCATACAATATCGATGGTACAAGTAATAGTTAAAATTGTAATTAAAGATTTTGGTGAATTATTTGATTCTGGTCTCGCCTTTAAATCACCAACATTTGTCTTCAGATTCCTTGACTTTGTCATGGGAGTTTGTTTACAAATACTTCAAATATATTAACGTTGTTAAAGGCTTTTTACTTCGTTTATGTTATGGATAAATTGGAATATTTTCTTATTTACAGTTCATTTGCAATGCATTTTTGATCGTGTTAATTTTTGGTGTTGTGTAAATATGATTATTTCATTGAAAATTTCCGTTGTTTTACATTGCGTAAAAGGAATGATGAATGATTAGACCTTGAGGTATATAAAATGCATGTCGTATTTGTTATTGTTATTTATTTAAGTTACAATTAATAATACTGACACAATTTGATCAGTACTATAAGAATTTGAAATAAATTTCACAAGCTATTCGAAATGGGATCCATTAGAAAAGCCAGTAAAGCTTATGTGTATCTTACATTAATTTAACTATCGTGGAAATATATATATATATATATATATATATATATATAGACATGGCGAAACAATATATATATATATATATATATATATATATATATAAAATTTAACCCAAAGACAGGATGAAGTGAGTGGAAATTCAATTCGCGGACGATATACCAATGTAAGGAACTCCTTTGAATCTAGAAATTTATAAGAAATCGGAAGCAATTAAATTTTAAACTGCAAAGAAATTACTTTTTTCTTTAGGACCAAAAACGTTCTAGTAAAAAGATGTGGAGAAACAGTACGTATTATTTTTTTACTATTTAGCGAAAAATAAGAGTAGGATATTGGAAAATCTGGCAATGGATGGATGATTGGAGAAACTTTTTATAAATTCAAGGCAATGTCTTTTTTCCAAGGGTTTTGAATATGTCTATTTCTATCTCAATAATATTATTTGTCTCCAATCTTACAATTCCTCAAGTAATTTTTATTCTGATCACAAAGTTAGTTACGTCATTCCCAAATTCGACACATTTCTTAGACCCCTTGAACGATACTTTATGTAGACCTTTATGTAGGTGGTGAGAATGAGTAGATTAAAATCTGTGAAAACTTGAAGATTTTGCTATATATTTGACGCAGAATAATAAAAATTGTTAGTGAACCTAATATATTTTAAGTAAGCATTATTTCAGAGTAAGTTTTATATTTATAATGATATGAAATTTACATTTTCTTGTAAATAAATGCGGTTAGTATTATGATAACTTATGATCAGTATATAGTCAAAAATCATTCATTACGATTTATAATTGGGCCATTTGCAATATATTATTTATCATATAATTTAGCACTAAATACGGAGAGGTAGTTTATTTGAAAAATATTTTAAATTCACTTACATAACACTAAGTTCATTATTAAAATTATCAAAAACTTTGTAGCTTAAATTTTATATGCAATATTGAACACAAATGCTTGAAATTGCCTAAAATGATTAGTAATTAATTCACTTATCTAGTGTATTGTATATCTGTATCTCAGAGCAAATCTAAAGCAATAAAATACCATATATTATAGCAAATAGCAAAGATACGAATTGAACGCAAAAATCTATAAAACCGTCTATAATAAAATTATTTTATGTGTCATCTACTAATTTATTATTGAATAAAATCACAATGATTTCTGCCATATTCGTCAGAGGACTCAATTTGAATTATTCAATTAATGAGCCCTGCTTAACATTTGTTTCTAAAAATAATTTTCTGTACGGGCAATAGGGCAAGCCATCAACGAGATAAATATTTATATTTTATATCGATTTAATTTCGCTATTAAAGAAACATCGTGCCTTATACATCGTTTTTAAAGTATGAGTATTTTACATAATAACAAAAATCCTTCTACTTTCGGAGAACTTGCATATTCTGAGGCGATATTCTTACATATTTATTCTCTAGAGGCATTTGGCACGATGTTTATAAAATTGTCGAAAGACAAAAAAGTTATATATTTTTTTAAATGTGTTTAATGATTTAATTAAATTAAGCTTTTTTAGCTTAAGGCAACATTTTGTTACTTTTAGATATAGCCATAGAGATTTCAACAGTGAGAGATAGTTTGACGCAGAAGTTCTAAAAGGATCGGTTGCAATGTCATTTTGAAGATGATACTTTTATATATGTTATAATACTATACGCTAAATTTAAATATATTATGACTCACTTTATTGACACTATTCGTGTACTAAGCCGATAATGATTAGGATATCCTTAGAACATTAATAATGGCTAAAAATAAGATAAGCAGTTATTATAAGAAGCAAAGGATTAACTCAATACTTTAACACGTAAAAGAAAGAACGAATAGTTTCATGTCAAATCATTTTACACCATGTTAGTAAAATTGTTGATACTAAATTAATTTTCGTACAGACATTTGCAATGTATAATTGTTTTCCCTGTTCTGGTGTTATTAATTGACTTAATTGTAACCATCGTTAGTATACACTCAGTTTAAAGTTTTATTTAAAAATAGTTATTTTATTTAATTGATTTTTTTTTTTGGTAAAGAGTATAACTATCAATTTTACTAAATTACTATCCTACTATCCCTACTATCCTATGAAATATTTTTAAATAAAGTAGATTTAGATGATTGCCAAGAAGGAAAATCTATATTTACATTAATAAATCCGTTGTGTTTAGCTATGAGTTTTTACTGTCTACTACATTCACATTTTATAATTGAAAATTATCTAAGAAAAATATCTTTATTCATAGATTGTTCCATTTCAATTAGAATGTTATACAATCTTTTTCTTAAATCTTCACTGGGAGTACTCCTTGGTTTCCCGGTTTCAATTTTTGGATTTGCGCATTGCCTCAGAATTGTAGCCAAGTCTGAGGGAGTATGCTGTGACATTAATAATCCAGGAATTAAAACTGTGTTCGACATTTGCCACCCCAGAAATATTTTTTCGCAAACAATTTGAAAGTTATTATTGGTAACAGACAAACTACATTTTTTTGTTAGTAGGTCACATTTGCCACGACAATCTAAATATTCACAATCTTCATCTCTAGTACACATTCCTATTTGCTCTATGATTTTTCCTATAATTGATCTTGAGTAAACACCCACTAAATCTAGAAACTTCACTTTATTACCACTCTTAGTTAAGCCAAAGTGTTCAAGCTTTATGTCACATAAATGGTAAGGCTCGTGAAAACCTGTTTCTAATTCGTCTAAGAGATCTAATATTAGCAAGGCAATTTTTAAACGCTTACTCCATTCTTTCCTATCACCGTTTTTTGGATGCAGTGATCTAAATGAACTTTCTAGTGGTTCTACGTACTCAACAGCGAAGTATTCGCCACATGTACCTAGTAATTGAGGAAATACGTCTCTTTCTGCATATAATGCGGACAATAAATATTCGTTGTCTTGAAGAAGTATCCACAAACTATCCATTTCCTTGTGCCTTTTTACGGTGTTTTCTTTTTCATGGCTTGATTTTAACTGTGCCAGTTTTTGTGCTGCCCCTTGTGTGATGTTCATATTGATTTTATTCTTTATGATTGCTCTAACTGTAAACAAAAAATCTCTTTCACTTGGATACTTAATCTCGCCATTGTCATACCAATGTAAAGAATTGACATAGCTTGTAGTTGACTTAAAAACGATTTTAATGTCATGCCATTCTGCGCTGAATACTGCATCTTTTGTAGATTTGAAGGAATGACATGTGATAGACTGAATATTTTTAGTTGTGCATAGTGGAACACATAGAGATCCAATCACAAGGCCGTTCACGAACTTTGTACACTGTAAAAAGAAAAGATCATTAATAATGCTCTCGAATTAATAAAAGCTGTTTTTTTGATATTCATATAATGTCAAATAGTACTTTAATATTAAAATGCATATTATCGAACAATATAAATTAATTTGAAAAAATGTTCATAGAACATAATTTATATTAGATAGATTTAATTATTTTATGATGGTATGGGCATGCTCTTCAATTTAATATTTTTGTAGGTATTGAAGGACTATTAATACTCGTATATAGTTGGACAATTTTCTTCAAATACAGAAATCATTTTCTCATGACGTTTTTGAGTACTTATTCTAATCAAACTCGTTACCCTTTAATGATTATCGATTAAATACACATCACAATGGAGTAGTGCAGGCTTATCAAATCACATTATACGATCTCGCTCAAATCCCTTGATTTATGAAAAAGAGGAAAAAATCCCTTTACATTTTAAATTCTAAAAATCCCTAGTTCTAGGGAAAATCCATAGACATGGCAATACTGCCTTACTGAGCTCTAGATGCGATTAACCTTATATAAATATATAACTCGTGTGTGCACCATTTTTTAGCAACAGTATTAATTCAAACGGAAAATACGCGGTAAAAAGTATAATTAGTTATACTTTTACGAGGGTAGCCGTTTATATTTCGGGAACTGGCAACACTGTTAGTGTTGTCTCCGATCTGATGATTGCATCGTGAAGTTTGTCATTTTTGACAATATATTGTATTTACCTTGACAGTTTTATTATCCGGTCGCTATTTCTATTATTGACAAGTTGAAAATTTTATGTCAGTGAAAAAATGGAATTAACTAGCGAACATTTTCGTGCAATTATTTTTCATAACTTTCGGCGTGGATTATCTCAACAAGAATGCATCGACGAGCTGAAGTCTTTATATGGTGATGAAGCACCATCGAAAACTACAGTATATTGTTAGTATAGTGAATTCAAAGTTGGACGGCGTTCTTTGGACTATGAATTTCATGAAGGTCGTCCGACAAATATTGTTGTGTCGGAAAACATTAATGCAGTGTCTGAATTGATAATGCAAGACCTTCATGTGACATACTGTGAGATAGAGGCATCTCTAGATATTAGTAACACCAGAGTGCATAAGATCCTGCACGAACATTAGCCGTTAAGAAGCTATGTTCACGTTGGGTACCACACAATTTGAGAATCGCTCAAAAAAGGACTCGCGTCGATTGGTGCCAAGAAATGTAAAAAAAAATACAATGGCGGTGCTTCGAATAACTTTTATAAAGTCGTCACTGGTGATGAATCTTGGATCTATACGTATGAGTCCGCTAGGAAACAGCAGTCGGCTGTGTGGGTGTTCCAAGATGAACCAACAAAAGTTGTTCGCGCTTGAAGCACATCAAAACAAATGGTCGCCTGTTTTTTTGAAAAAACCGGTCACGTTGCAACCGTGCCTTTAGAGAGTTGTAGAACGGTCAATTCTGAATGGTACACAACTATTTGTTTGCCAAAAGTTTTTGAAGAAATAAGAAAAACAAACCGAAAACGACAGGACATTCTCCACCATGACAATGCGAGCTCTCACAGGTCGGTTCAAACAATTGAATATTTGACCGGGCAAAACATTGAATTGATGAGCCATCCGCCATACAGCCCTGATCTAGCACCCTGTGATTTCTTTTTGTTCCCATACGTGAAGAATAAACTTCGTGGTCAACGGTTTTCTACGCCGGAAGAGGCAGTTGAGGCTTTCAAAACTCATATTTTGAGACACGGCCTCCACAGTGGCAGCAATGCATTTCGGATTGGTTTAAACGAACGCAAAAGTGCATTAATTTTCAAGCAGAATATTTTGAGAAGCAATAAAACTATTTTAGATAATACAAAATTTTTTTTGTTTGCTATTCCTGAAATATAAACAGCTACCTTCGTATAAGTAAAGGGTATAACGATTACGAGTGAGGATTCACATGATCATGTATTGACGTCACAGCATCCGTCGAAAAATCAATATGGCACCCAAACTGGCGCATTAATATAAACTAAAAAACTAAGATGCGCGCTTCTCCAGAAGGGTATTAATATAAATTTAAAAATTAAGATTGCGCTTTGTCAGAAAGATGTTAATATAAATAAATATTAATATTATTACCGATCGGATTTAAGTTAATACTAAAAAGCTAAGACGCTGCCAATAAATTTCAATAGCACTACTGACAATATTTAAATGAATAAATTAATAATTGAGTAATATTGAGAAATAATTTGAAAAAATAATCGGTTGAAAATGTTTGGCGGTTAGTACAGAATTTTTGTAATTAAAGTAATAGAAAATTTTTTTAATAATACATTTATTTTTTTAAACCGTATGTTTGTACATAACATATAACAAAATCATAACAATATTATATAATCTTTATAAATAAAGTAGATATATAATTCATCACCTAATTTCATCATTTCTACATATTACTTACTATTTTATTAAATTTTTATGATCGAAGTATACAATTTTACCATTGTTTCTTGAATAAGCACTATTAGGTAGAGAATTACTCTTAATTAAATTAGGTACATTATTAACATATTCTAAGTCTATAATATCTAAATTTATAATTTTTTCAAAAAATCACTCCTTCGATAACCCCTTGTTACATGCATAATTGTGCGGTAATTTGTTTTGAAAACGTCAAGTAGAGTCATCTTTAAATTATTGGTATCAATAGTTGCGGATCCTAAGAACAGGTTACCCCTACTCCAGAATCTGGGAGGGGGAGAGATATTTTTATGATATAGAACATAGAAGAGCAACAGGTGTCAAGCGAAAGAGTACACACGCTTGCTGTCGCACCCACGTTCATTGTAAAAGTATTTCGGAAGTAATTATTCGAAGCATTTAAAGATTGAATAGTTATCCTACAACAGTAAGTTGGATTCGATTCGAAAATTACCGAATATTGTAGGCAATATTTTGTCACCATTTGGTGGATCTATCTGGACGAACATCGGCGTAGAGAGTCTGCATCGAGGGCAGTAATTCCGTAAGCGAACCTAAAGGCGGCTAATTTAGTATTCATCTTAGCAACGCTAATCGTTAGCTTGATATTCTTATAAACACAAAAAAATTGTATGTAATTACTGTTATTTTAGTTCTTCACCTATAACAATTTCGAGATTGAGGACTCGGTTAGCTTTATTTAGTTGATAGAATTATAAATTTATTGGTAAATTCAAAGCATTGATTTTCTTTTTTTTTGTAACTTAAGATCAATGTATGTTTGTATATGAAATCTGTAGCCGTACAGCGGTTCAATATGTTCCTTTTCATTCAAAATCAAATTATATTCATTCCCTTTATTTAGGGATTGTTTCGTTTTTTTTAATTTGAAATGTACACCGTTGGCCAAATTTCTTGTTACAACACATTAATAAGTTAAGCAAAATTTATTGGTTAATTCTGGTATTTAATTTGTAATATACACCGTTGGCCCAAATGTCTTGTACCAACGCAGTTAGTAAGTTGATTTAAATTAAATTAATTAACAATAAACTGTTATTTCATTTCAATACGCAAGTTTTGTTGTCTTCCTTGTTTTCTTCCTCCTTCTCTCCTTCGTAAAGGAAATAACATTTGGAAAATTCAGATTAGGAACTCCCGCCCTTATTGACAGCCACTCGGATCTCAACATTGATCTAGGTGTTGCTAGGGATAAATGTTGCGGCGCCCCGAAGATCCTAAGAATTTGTGACCCCGACCTGTCTCCCGACGTGACGACGTGAGAAACTGAGCTAAGTCCCCTAGCAGCAACACAGGGCTGTGAATTCGAAAACGCAATCCGGACTGAAGGGAAAAGTCACTCCGATTCTAAAGGGGTGACGCGCCGTAACACCTTTACAAAAATTTTCCGATAAATATGATTACAAATATGATTTAATATTGTACGTACATATTATAAGTCTACGAACCCATTATGATATTTCATGTGGAAATGGTTATTTTCCAGCCAACAAATTTGTTTTTCTCCACTAATAGCTTGAATAACAAGTGCATCGATCGTATTCCATTGGTGATGGACATCTCCTTAGAAATACATTTTGGAGTGTTAAATCCCTGTATATAGAAGACTAGGAATGATTCGAAACGCTATCGATACTCCCAAGCTCTGTGTGTGAGTGTTAAAATTGTATTTATGTTGTTTCCAATTGTTTTATTCGTCAACAAAATCTGTCTTTATCAGCTGCTGATGACATTCTATATTCAAATCATTCAAAAATTTGTGGAGTTTCATTAAACGTTGCACGTTTACCCAGTTTAACGAAAACTAAATAATTTCCAACACAATACCGATAATAGGTTCGCAGTCTACAATGTTATTTTATAGAATGTGACAATATGTAATTACATTCTCGAGAAAAGATTTACGAAAACATATTCGTTTACTCTTTTTCATGAAATTACTTAAAAATTATGTATTTCAATTTATGATTGAGTAATATTGCGAAATAATTGGACAAAATATATGTTTTTAACATGTTTTACGGACAGTGGAATAATATATATATAATACTGCTGACACAGATAGGTGCCTGTTAATTATTTTCATTTATTTAAAAGCTACTGCCTTAACTAGTCGCCATCTTTATTATCGCACTATACATAAGACAGTAGCTTTTAAAATAACGTATATATATATATATATATATATATATATATATATATATATATATATATATATATATATATATATATATATATATATATATATATATATATATATATATATATATATATATATATATATATATATATATATATATATATATATATATATATATATATATATATATATATATATATATATATATATATATATATATATATATATATATATATATATATATATATATATATATATATATATATATATATATATATATATGTAGTATGATAATAAAGATGCGACTATTTAAGACTGTAGCTTTTAAAATAACGTATGTATATTCCATATGAAAGTTAACCAAATGCAACCTTTGAAATAAATGAAAATAATTAACATATATAGCCTGATACTTCGTAGCGTTAGCAGTACAATATAAAATACATATACAGTATGATAACAAATGCAGAACTATTCAAGATGGAGGATTCTAAAATAGTATAACTTCAACACGGTTACTAAAAGTTAAGAACATAAAGTCATAAGTGAACCTGATATCGAATGTCGAACCGAAATATGTTTTCGAAATAGAGACTTCGCGTGTCTTAAATCTATATGGACACCTTCCACAGGAATTTGACACTGGATGGGAGTATGTTATGTATGGAAATCAAGAATAATTCGTAAAATAAAAATATAAAATATTCAAATGGCTACAAATATGTAATACTAGAAATAAGATTACGTTTTATGTATAAACACGCATATGCAGTAAAAATACAATATTTATACAAATGATGGTAATAATACAATAAACTTTGTTTAATTTTATAATGTGAACGTGCTCGACATGGTAATGATCTCATTTCAGGTTTTACATATGACTATATACGAAATTTAAACACAATTTTTCAGTTTTTAAAGTGCTGCACTAGTACTGAAAGAGCTGTTAAATTTCCAAATAAATCGAAATGTTCAACTTTTTCCTTAAAATATGCGACCCAATAAGTTCCCGGACCTGATGTAGAACCGAAATTAACGACTGTACACTCGTTGTTATATGTTTTTTTTTGGTAAATTATTTCTAATAAAGATGCCTCTGAAATTTCTTAGATGATTTAAAATATCTTTGTTGGTGAGAGCTCGTTGTGCCAGTGGTTTCAGTAGTCTCTTGCTTGTTTATATGATTTCAAATAGAGACCCTAAAACTTTCTTATACAGCTTCAAATACAGATAGATCCTGACCAGTTTTCCCCATTGCAACAGCTTCTATCACCCTGTTGTCGTTGTGTTTCCTCTAACTTTTTTCGACGCTCTAGCCTTGTTTACCGCCTGTGCAATTCCAGTAGCTCGCCTAGATAGGCTTCTAGTTCCGAAAGACCAGCAAATAACGATCTAAGGGAAACTATAATACCATATTTAGGAATAGGAATAATCCTAGCTGTTCTTATATTTTTTCGACCATCATGATTTCTTACAGCAATTGTTCGACAATAGTCTTGTTTTTAGACTTTATTAGAGCGACTTTTGCGAGAGCAACAACACTCTGAACGGAATTTTACGTTTCGGATCTGATTTAGATCTTTTTTCTTTATAGTTCATCTTCGTTGTACTTTTTTTACTGTTTTGTTTTGATTTAAAGCTATATCTAATTTTCGTTTAACTTTAATCTCACTTGACATTAATAATGCAGTGGCTTTTTCGCCGAATTTTTGAAGAATTGTGAAGTGCAGTATTTTAAAAACTGCAAAATTATGATTAAAATTCCTATATAGTCATATGTAAAATTTGAAATGAGATCATTACCATGTTGAGCACATTTGCATTATAAAATTAAATAAAATATATTGTAATATTACCTTTTCCATAAATAAAAAGTCGTAATCATTTATCTATTATTTGAAATATTCCTTTTCGAAGATTGTCTTTGTCTATAATGCGCATCAATATGAGAATATAGCCGACAAATATACTTATGTTTCCAAATAAATATTTATACATTTTTGGTGTGTGAATATAGAGCAATGAAATTTCGTATACAAGTAGCGCTGTATGGTGCATGGAGGGATGCTAATCATGCTGCTTCATAGCTTTTCAACATTAGCAGGGGGCTCGGAAAACAAGCTACAGAATAGAACTCGGAGACTACTACACAAGCCACGTATGGTTGTACATTGTCGTGTATGTAAACCATACGTGCGCGCCACCGAATAGATGGAATAGTATTTGACGTAGTACTCCGTCTACCATACATAACGGTAATCTGACATTGTCTGCTCTATATGTATTAGGCACGTTCGCCATATGTTATAGCACTTCACACCATTATGCTCTGCTGCCGGTGAATATAGTGTGGTTATTAGACACATACCACTTACCTCCGGATACGACGGTGTTCCGGTGTTAATAGAATGTGTTACAGCACATGATTCACTTGAAGTCCATTATCCATTAAATGTCGCCGTACAGTTTGCGTAGTCAATGCACCTTCCCTCGCCACTGGATACTTACGCAGTTGTCGGAAAGGTGACATACGCGACGTTATAGTAGGATAAATTAAGGCGCGATCCTCACGTTGCGTGGTAACGCAAGGGCGCTCCGGCGGAGGCTGTGCGTTCCTTACTGCCTCAGTAACGAATTGTCATAATGAGAAGAAGGATGGTTTGAAGAACTCAGACCCTTTCTTTCTCACTGTTGATAAATGAGTTCATGAGTTAAACGAAGTCGTATATAAAGCCGTTGCTATTATTCCGGAAATTGTGGAAAAAATGCATGGCATAGTGTTATTTGTTATTTGAAAACGTCTGAGACAGCAGAGGATGTATACATTTCTAAGGAACTCGCAGAATACATTTTGAACGAAGAGTGGGGGGAGACTACACTGCTGGTCTAAATGTATCGAGGTCGCAGGAGACTATGTTGAAAAATAAATGAATCCCAATGATAAATCTGTCATTTTCTTTATTATCATTCCATGGGCTTTTTGTCCCTCTCTCGTAGTATTTTTTCTAGATAATCTTTTACATTTCAGGCTGAATATAGATCTTTTTGTAGAAACAAGAAAGAATAACAGTGTAGATATTTTATAAAGTAAAACTAAGTAACAATAAGCTCATGCTGTTTACTCTTGTGAAAAATTTATTATTTGCTATAGCTTGTCTCAGAATAAGAAGGAGTGATTCAAATATTGCGCCAAAATAGTACATATTTTAATGAGATTTCATTGGTTCTTGAACAGGCAAGTTTAATATGGATAAATGAATACCAGGTATCCGTCATTTTTCATAACCTGTAAACGTTTAATTACATTTTTGCATTGTTTTATTATATTTTTCTGTATTATTTAATAAAATCTGTACTTTTAAGTACAAAAATAAAATAAGTAATTACCAAGGTTCTAGCAAACACTTTGTTTCAGAATCCAGAAAGCGTGAACGACTGGGATACCTGACGCATGAAGAAAAACAAACAGTTTTGAATATTGTATATAATATATAAAATCTTAACGATGCAAACTTCACCAATGGCAACGACAGCAATTTTAACTAACATCTCTGAAACTTTAAGTAAGTTGTAAGTATTACTTCTATTACAATATATTGTATTATGTGGAATGTATTGTAGGGTTGGCCAAATCAACTGTATATTGAGTTATCCAAGAATATAAACAGATAGGTGAAGTCAGTCCTCCTAAAGAACGACTAGGCAGGCATTAGAGGCTTCTAGAACTTGATATATCTGTCAAAAGTACTGTATGGCAGATGATGCATGGGTGTTTTTAAACGAACTTCTCACACTTAATAAAATATTGGGAGAAATAACTAGAGATGAGTCCATACCAAAAATAAGTCGAGCAACTCTACACAGATTCTTGAAAAGCATTAATGAAAAATTATCCATGTTATAACATATGTATTCATATTTAATTTATATTTCAGATATGTAAAGCGAGCAAAGGGCTTTCACGGCTCTGGACCCGTCACCGCCGCCGGAAGTGACGTCATATGACGTCGCGATATACAGGCTGCGATCAAAAAGTTGTAAAAAATAAACATACGAGGTTCAATCAAAAAGTTGTAAAAATTAATATATGAGGTTCGGCCAAAAAGTTTCAAAACAAGATGGCGCCCAAATGTTCAAAACAAGATGGCGCTCAAATTTTCGAAACAAGATGGCGCCCAAATGTTCAAAACAAGATGGCGCTCAAATTTTCGAAACAAGATGGCGCACCAAGATGGAGGCAATAAATTTAAAGACTGTATATTATCGGGCAATATATTTTAATATTCCAGACTGTATATTTAATTTTAAATTAAAAATGATGAATCCAATATACGGGGTTTGATCAAAAAGGTGTTAAAATAAACATATGAGGTTCTGTCGAAAAGCTTCAAAAACAAGATGGCGCTCCGAAACAAGATGGCGCTCAAATTTTCGAAACAAGATGGCGCCAATATTATATGTATATTATTTGATATTACATTTTAATATTCCAGACTGTATATTTAATTTTATACTAAAAATCGTGAATCCAATATACGGGGTTTAATCAAAAAGCTGTTAAACAGGTAAACAGGTGGACAGACAGGTAAACAGGTTGACAGACAAGTGTACAGGTAAACAGACAGGTATACAGGTACACAGACAGGTACAACAAAAAGGTAAAAAGTTTTTAAAATTAAATGATTAAAGGAAAGTTTCTTAGCAAAAAATAGAAGCACACACACAAACATTGCCACCTCAGCAACGTCAAATGTACTACTGACACATTAAACAGCAGTTAACAGATGTTGTGACTTCAGGTGTGGTGGGGGTAGTATTACGTAATATTTCTAGAAATTTCCCAAAATCCTGTCTATATATATATATATATATATATATATATATGTTTCAGCTACTGTATATTCTAGAAATATTACACAATAATTTTTAAAATCGTTAAAATAGAAGACAAATGTAGAATATCAATTTTTATTAAACATATTTTTATGTGCAATATTTTATTAAATATTATATCTGTTTTGAGAAATTAAGTTAAATAGAATGTCCACATTTATTTCGTGTACAAACGCTATTAGAACGTTTGTGATAATAACATGCATTGCTGTTCTTATTAAGTTTTGGCGCGTTATTAATATATTCC
Source organism: Dermolepida albohirtum (assembly GCA_031893035.1). Lineage (NCBI taxonomy): Eukaryota > Metazoa > Arthropoda > Insecta > Coleoptera > Scarabaeidae > Dermolepida > Dermolepida albohirtum. The sequence goes on from JAVIWB010003738.1 coordinate 44,001, forward strand.
GAATTTATAATGCTCATGTCTAAAACAGTTTTTAAATAGTCGCTCTTCTGATGCCCCTTAACAAAAATTTTGCTATAGTTTTTACATATATTATTTATCATTCTTGGAAGGCACTTGACGTGCGCATATCCATCGCTATATCTAATACGTGAATGGTTATTTTCCAACCAGCGAACTTTATTCTTTTCTTCAACAGATAATTTTCGAAACGGCACCGATGGTCTGAATAGCATATGAAGTGATCGGGCCCCATCGGTTATAGACATTTCTTTAGGACAAAATGTTGGAACGTTAAACCCTTGTATGTCGATGTCCATAAAAAGTTCAAAACGCTCTCGATATATGCGATCCCTATGTGTAGGAGTGAAAATAAATTTTAATATTATTTCCACTTGTTCTATTCTTTCATAAAATAAAAATAATGAATTTAATGATTTTGGATGTAACCACAAGACATGCAGAGATAACAACTTTTTATTATATTGGGAATAAATTTAAAAAAATAATATGTTTAACTTTATTAATAATTATTTTGAGTGTAAATAAAATAATCCAATTGAATTCTAATACAATATGTATATCTAAAGATGAAATCTGTTCAAAAGCAGTTTAAAATCTCTTCATTGCCTATGAGATATTTGTTATTGGTTGATGTATGTTGTTTATTATCTAATATTTTATTATACTGCTTATATTTTTTTAAAAACAGCATATTACGAATTTAGTAATAAGTTATTGGGTGTAGGTGAATTAAATCTGTAAATGCTCTAGTAAAACAGCATTGATTCAAACAATTAGTGAAAATATTGTACAGTAATTTTTAGAAATTTGTATACTTGATAAAAAAATAATATTTTTCCCTCAAAAGTGTTTATTTGTACATCTTTATCTCAAAAATGGCGCAACATGAAAAGGACGTAACATGTGAGAAAAAGAAAAACTATGCTGATAGTGGCGGAATGTATATAAACTTGTTATTCTGTCTAGCTCAATTACTGTTTTGTAGCTATGGGTATGTATATAAGATCATTTTCATATACAGTTGTTGTATTTCTTTTTTTTAGACTCCGCAACAATCTCTCCCGGACGACTTTGTAAGTTTTAATAAAATTTTTATATTTTTAAATTAATTTTCTCATTTTATTTAATTTTTAGCGAGGACCATTAGTGGTCTTTGAGGGTCAGGGACCTGCACCAGATCCTCCGCTGGAGGATCTGGTATTTGAGCTTATTTTGTGGGATTCGGAAAGTCGCCCCCATGTGTTCCGGGCGAGCGTGGAACACACATTATTTATTGTTAATTATTATAAGCCATGGTGAGTCTTTTATTTGTATGCATTTCAAAAAAAGTTTTTATTTTTCTTGTTTTAGACAAAAAATAGCGAAAAATGTTTACTGTAGTTTTCTTTACCCTACTTAATATGATTTTATTTCAATTAATATATAATACTTAATTAAACAAGACATGAATTACTATATTAGAGAAAACATATATTAAAATTTTGAGTATGTCTTTTTAATGTGTTCTAGAAAAACTTTAATTAACCTCAAAATTTTTATGTGAATATTATGTTGTATTGAAAGTGTTCCTATGAGTTTTATTTTATTACGTTGAGCTCATTTAAAGTTTGTTGTTTCTATGATAATATATGTAAGTACTTTTTATTTTCGTTTTATATGTAATATACCGATAAAAATTATTGTGGTAAACAGATGTTGATGTTATTTTTGATTAGTTGGTTAGTATACTTTTAGCGAAAATCAGTTTTAAATTTAGAAAATATTAAATTTTCGAGCAAAATTAAAGATTTATTGACAATTGGATAATTAAATAATTTAGGTATAAATGTATACGGTTTGATATATAATTCGGAAACTGAAAATTATGATGTTTTAGGAACACTTTATTTTACTCATAATAGATGAGATACATATATATATATATATATATATATATATATATATATATATATATATATATATATATATTAATTTATTATTGATTGATGAAGGGAGGAAATATCATTATGAATTCATTAAAAATCTCTCTAGATTGATTTCATCTCAAATAAAATAGTCACAAATGTCGATTATACTGATCTGTTTTACCTTTAAATACTGTATATGTATTTTTAATGTACAGCTAATGTTATGAAGTAACATACTTCAAATAAAAACCGCAAATATGTTTGTAGATTTCTACGTTTAATTTATAAATTTATGTATCTAGTGTGGTCGCAAGACATGTTGAGACAAGAATTGTTCAAGAACAGAGTTATGAATAGTAAATATAACAATTTTGTATTCATCTCTTTTTTGAAACATTTAAGAAAAATTTTAATTAGCCACAAAATTTTTATAAAAATATTTGTTATTATTTGGTTGTATAAATTAATGATCTCGATGTGTTTTATTTCATTACACCAAATACACTCATGTGTTGCGTTTCTCTATGTTTATACGTAAATACTTTTATTTTTGATCTTATACTAATACAAAATATTTATAGTATTAAAAAAAATGGATTGCGAGGTATGTATGGAGCACGTTTAAGCGTAAAAATTTATTAGATTATTAAAATTTGTGTTTAAAAACAGACGTGTTATCAGATATTTTCGAAAATTTCCGCAATATTTGTCATAAAGCGTACGGTTTGGATACCACTCATATATGTATATGAAATAATTAGTCGTAATTTCTTTTATGCGCAAAGATGTATTAAATAAGGGAATTAGAGCTAAATATTTGCTTCTTATCAAACAAAAAATAAGGAAATAAAAAGCCACAAATACGTTTATAATTTCACATTTTTTATTTTAATTTTAATATCTACAATACATGCGCATTGTATAGCAACAATACTTTTATTTTATATATTTAACAACTTCTTTTTGTAGTGTGTCTCCATATACATTTAAAACACGTAATGTCTTTATGGTAAAAAAGCCACAAATACGTTTATCGAATTTTTATTTCAATGCATACTGATGATCATTTTACATCTTTAATTATTCCTTATGCGGTAAACGAAATTGTTTTCAATTTATGCAAGCCCCCACAGTTTTTCTTTGATGAAGGCGGCCCATCAATTTCGTTATCACCATTATTGTAATGTTCTATGCAAGAGAGGTTGTCCCTTAATTCAATCTGTCTCTCGGGTGGTATCAGATGCCAGAATTTCGCTATCGATAATGCCCCAACTCTTGTCTTGAGTATTCTTAAACGAATATATTCAATTAAATTCGGATCGACGTTAAACAAGTTCCTTTGACTTTCATCTACAAATTTAATTGCTTCTAATACTTTCTTCATATATTCAGCGTTGTATTCACAATTTTTTTACGTCTTACTTCAAACACTAGTTTAAATAAACTGCTCTGTTTTGTTAATTTTCCAATAGCTATCCCTCCCTATAGAATAGAACAAGTGGAAATAATATTAAAATTTATTTTCACTCCTACACATAGGGATCGCATATATCGAGAGCGTTTTGAACCTTTTGTGGACATCGACATACAAGGGTTTAACGTTCCAACATTTTGTCCTAAAGAAATGTCTATAACCGATGGGGCCCGATCACTTCATATGCTATTCAGACCATCGGTGCCGTTTCGAAAATTATCTGTTGAAGAAAAGAATGAAGTTCGCTGGTTGGAAAATAACCATTCAGATATTAGATATAGCGATGGATATGCGCACGTCAAGTGCCTTCCAAGAATGATAAATAATATATGTAAAAACTATAGCAAAATTTTTGTTAAGGGGCATCAGAAGAGTGACTATTTAAAAACTGTTTTAGACATGAGCATTATAAATTCGGAATATGTTAATAACGCGCCAAAACTTAATAAGAATAGCAATGCATGTTATTATCACAAACGTTCTAATAGCGTTTGTACACGAAATAAATGTGGACATTCTATATAACTTTATTTCTCAAAACAGATATAATATTTGATAAAATAAAAATATGTTTAATAAAAATTGATATTCTACATTTATGTCTTCTATTTTAACGATTTTAAAAATTATTGTGTAATATTTCTAGAATATACAGTAGCTGAAACATATATATATATATATATATATATATATATATATATTGTTACACTCTATATAATAATTTCTTATATCGATTTTAAGATTAATTTATTTAATTTAAAATACAATTCGATCTTGAATTCCTAAATTATTATACTGTCATTATTTGTCCGGTCCTCGTATATATATTCAGATGCAGAGTCCCTTTTGTGTTAGTCACGTACGATTGGTCAAGGCTGCAATAAACACCGAAATCAGGTACCAAAGACTGTACTTGAAGTTACCAACTTTTCACTGAATTCGATATCAATTTAGTTATATTGATTTCTAAATGCAATTCGCGATTCAAATACCAATCCCAATTTGGTATTTCTTTTACACAGAATACACGTCTACTATTCTGTGTAGATAATTTGCTTAATGCTTATATTGAAATTAAGATCACAATTTTAATATCTGCTAATTTGCTTCCCGCCAAATGGTAGCGTGCCTGTCCTTGTTGTTTGATATTGGTTAATTCAAACATGACCAATACCCCCTCAGTTATGGGGTCGGTTCCTTATAAAGCCATAGCCGTAAGAGAACAACTCTCTTCGCTTTTCTATCATCATCCAGACGACACGCGTCTTTCACGTGTTTGTGCCGCGAACCTTTATTCGCGCTTCTTGTGACCTCGTGTTTTCGCGTTCGCGGAAAATACAGTTTCCTGATCCAGGATAGATACATATACACAAACACGCAAGTACATATATGCATCGCCCGATGCACATTTTAATCTAACCTTTTATTTTATACTTTATTAGCAGTCTTCGTACATCCAGACTTACCTTTTATTACAGCTTTGCTATTACGTTTATTATATTTTATTTGTTGCTCTCGTTCTTGTTAACTATTTCTATTTAACACATTCAAGCTTTAAGAATTAATTTAACTTGTGAATAAAATTTTAAACGCATTCCTGTCGTTTTATTTCAACTAATAATCTTTCTTTCAGCTTAGCACACGTCCTGGACTTTTGATGCTCATTGTACACAACTACTAATTATTAACTCCTCACATTACATTCAATTATATTACTTTCTTTCCTTTGTTTATTTGCATTTATTACAGTGCTTTAGCTAGCCAAATACGCGCTCGTAATAAATTGACTAACCAACACGTGCAAATAAATATTCTCTATTAAATAATATCCCTATTATTATTTATTAAAACGAAGGAGGTAATAAATTATCTCAATCATCCACCGCACATTAACATTGAATTAACCGTCATTCATATATTCATTCGTTCATTCATCTCATTCAAACACATTTTCATTTGCCTTTCTCATTTTTTTTTAATTCAAAGGAGGAGGTAATTATATATATATATATATATATATATATATATATATATATATAGACAGGATTTCGGGAAATTTATATAAATATTACGTAATACTACCCCCACCACACCTAAAGTCACAACAGCTGTTAACTGCTGTTTAATGTGTCAGTAGTACATTTGACGCTGCTGAGGTGGCAATGTTTGTGTGTGTGCTTCTATTTTTTGGTAAGCAGTTTTCCAATCATTTAATTTTAAAAACTTTTTACCGTTTTGTTGTACCTGTCTGTCTACCTGTATACCTGTATACTTGTCTGTCCACCTGTTTACCTGTATACTTGTCTGTCCACCTGTTTACCTGTATACTTGTCTGTCCACCTGCTTACCTGTATACTTGTCAGTCTACCTCGTATATTTATTTTAACAGCTTTTTGATCAAACCCCGTATATTGGATTCACCATTCACCAATATCAGATAATATTCATATAATATTGGCGCCATCTTGTTTTGAAAATTTGAGACCCATTTTGTTTTTGAAAATTAAAGGCCCTTTTGACTTGGGGCCGCCATCTTGTTTTGGAAGCTTTTTCGACAGAACCTCGTATGTTTATTTTAACACCATTTTTTATCAAATCCGATTAGTTGTACTGCTAATGTTTCTATATTTATAATCTTTGTTGTATTTTTAATGGAGTTTCACAATAAATTTTAAGAGTAGTTTATATTTTACCTTGAATTTCACAAATAAATTTGATATGAATATCAATAATTTATGACTTACAAATATATATATTCCTTTTCTATTGAAAAGAAAAATTTCATGAAATATTTATTTCAATAATATTTAATCTTAATTTTGGGTAAACTCATAGTCTAAATTCCACACAGTAGATCTTCGCTTTCGTTTGTTCTTTTTGTTTAGAAAACAAATCGTGTTTTAAATTTCGTATATATAGAACATTTTGTACAAGTAACTTGATATTTACCATTCATTCCAGACACAGTATTTACATATTTCACCAATACTGTGAGCTTTTAATTATCCCGGCCAACACTTTTTGTTTTCGAATCATGTCTGTACACTTATACCTTGTCTTAGAATAAGAAGGAATGATTCAAATACCCCGCTAAAACGCGGAACACATCTTAAAAATATAACGTACCATAAAATGAAACATAAACAGTTGTGAATATAGTAGTTTGTCAACAATATTAATTTTTTTCTTTATTATATAAAAATAAATGAAAAAATATTTATTTTAATAGAAGTATTATTCTACAAACTTTACTTTTTGGATTAATAGGTACAACCTATCCAAAATTAAGATTAAATATTATTAAAATAAAACATTGAAAAATGCAGTGTCTGAATTGATAATGCAAGACCGTCATGTGACATACTGTGAGATCGAGTCATCTCTAGGTATTAGTAACACCAGTGTGCATAAGATCCTGCTTGAATATTTAGCCGTTAAGAAGCTATGTTCACGTTGGGTACCACATAATTTGGTAACCGCTTAAAAAAGCACTTGCGTCGATTGGTGCCAAAAAATGCACGAAAAATACAATGGCGGTGCTTCAAAGATCATTTATAAAGTCGTCACAGGATGAATCTTGGATCTATACGTATGAGTCCGTTAGTAAACAGCAGTCGACTGTGTGGGTATTCCAAGATGAGCCAAAACCAACAAAAGTTGTTCGCGCTCGAAGTACATCAAAACGAATGGTCGCCTGTTTTTTCGAAAAAACCGGTCACGTTGCAACCGCGCCTTTAGAGAGTTGTAGAACGGTCAATTCCGACTGGTACACAACTATTTGTTTGCCAAAAGTTTTTGAAGAAATAAGGTAAACAAACCGAAAACGACAGATCATTCTCCACCATGACAATGCGAGCTCTCACAGGTCGATTCAAACAATTGAATATTCGACAAGGCAAAACATTGAATCGATGAGCCATCAATCCTGATCCAGCACCCTGTGATATCTTTTCGTTCCCACACGTGAAGAATAAACTTCGTGGTCAACGGTTCTCTGCGCCGAAAGAGGCAGTAGAGGCATTCAAAACTCATATTTTGGAGATACCGCCTTCACAGTGGTAGCAATGCTTTTCGGATTGGTTTAAACGAATGCGAAAGTGCATTGATTTTCAAGGAGAATATTTTGAAAAGCAATAAAACTATTTTCGATAATAAATTTTTTTTTGTTTGCTATTCCCGAAATATAAACGGCTACCCTCGTATAAAAATAAATGAAAAAAAATCATTTTAATGGAAGTATGATTGTACAAACGGTACTTTTTGGATTAATATGTACAACCTATCCAAATTTAAGATTAAATATTATTAAAATAAATATTTCATGAAATTTTCTTTTCAAAGTAATATATGTATATGCATATATATATATGTATTTGTAAGACATAAATTATTGATATTGATATTAAATTATTTGTGAAATTCAAGGTAAAATAAAAACTACTGTTAAAATTTATTATAAAACTCCATCAAAAATACAACAAAGATTATAAATGTAGAAACATTAGCATTACAACTAATCGGACTCACTTGTGCTTGACACTAAATCACTTTCACTGTCACTGTTTCAAAAACAAATAATAAATAGTCTTACAATATGATCTACTAACCCATCTAAATCCCACATTCTTTTTTCTACTTTAATCACATGGTTGATACAATTCTTACAATTATCCATTGTAACATTTGTAATTTTTTCCATCAAAAGTTTTCGTACATGTGATATTTTGAATGTAATATTTTTTTGAAGCAACTTCAATTTTCATTTGTGCCCAAATCGTTTCAATTGGATTGAGTTCACAATACAGTTTTATTTGCAGTAGCTGCCATTTGATCAATTACATATATATTATATTGTTCCTTATGAAGACGTTCTAAATGCAATAGTTCAGCACTAATATTTCTGCATTATATTCAATATTTTTGGAACGAAACCAATTTTGGATTGCAGCTTTCCTCCATGAAGAAGACTTGGAAGACTTTCCACTCTGCATGAATGATATGATGATTGTCCATTATGATAACAGCATTATCTGGCAACCTAGGCAATACTTGTTCAAACCATTCCTCAAAAATAATACCATTCATTTCATCATGGTAATCAGCTGTTTTTCTATCTTCAAAAAACAACAGTCCATCCTCCACAAATCCGAATTTAGATCCTATGTGGAATATTATTAATCGCCGGCTTTTACCACTAGGACTTCTTAATCCTGTGGATAATCCTTCAACAAAAGCTTGTCGTGCACTTGCTACATTTGCATCAATCCAAACTTTTTCCTTTGTGTGTCCCTCATATAACCATGTTTCCCTCATCTTTGTAATGTTTTATTGTTGTCAAATACTTTCTTCTCTACCTGATAACTTCATCTTCTCTATTAGCCTATTCTTCTCATTACGCTTTAGTAGAGGGCTTTCACAGGCTCTGGACCCGCCACCGTCGCCCGAAGTGACGTCATATGACGTCACGATATACAGGATGCGATCAAAAAGTTGTAAAAAATAAACATACGAAAGTAAGAATTAATATACGATGTTCGGCCAAAAAGTTTCAGAACAAGATGGCGCCCAAATTTTCAAAACAAGATGGCGGCTAAATTTTCAAAACAATATGGCGGCAAAATTTTCAAAACAAGAAAGCGCCCAAATTTTCAAAACAAGATGGCGCTCAAATTTTCAAAACAAGATGGCACTCAAATTTTCGAAACGAGGTGGCGCACCAAGATGGAGGCAATAAATTTAAAGACTGTATATTATTGGGCAATATATTTTCATATTCCAGACTGTATATTTAATACTTCCTTCTCGACTCATTTTTGGTATGGACTCATCTCTAGTTATTTCTTCTAATATTTTATTAAGTTCGTTTTTAAAAAAAAACATGCACCATCTGCCGTACAGTACTTTTGACAGATTCATCAAATTCTACAAGCCGTTTTTTAGGAGGGCTGACTTCACCTATCTGTTTATATTTCTGGGTAACTCGATCTACAGTTGATTTGACCAGCCCTACAATAGCTCATAATATATTATTATAAAAGTAATACCTACAACTTACTTAACGTTTCAGAGATGTTCGTTACAATTGCTGTCGTTCCCATTGGTGGAGTTTGCAGCGTTTACATTTTATACATATATATTCAAAACTGTTTTTTTTCTTTATGCGTCAGGTGTCCCAGTCGTTCACGCTTTCTGGGTGGTGATACTAACTGTTTGTTAGAACCTTGATGATCACTCATTTTATTTTAGTACTTAAAAGTACAGATTTTATTAAATAATACAGAAAAATATTGTAAAACAATGCAAAAATGTAATTAAACGTTTATAGGTTATGAAAAATGACGGATCTCTGGTATTCATTTATCTATATTAAACTTGCCTGTTCAAGAACTACTATTTTGGCGCAATGTTTGATTCACTCCTTATTCTGAGACAAGGTATAATCAATACTCTAAAAAAGATTACAAAGAAATAACATAAAATAAAACAAATATTTATTGAAAATAAAATTCAAAATTGCAATGCGTTACAAACTTGATAAAAAAGATAAATGTTTATAAATAAGCATAAATAATCATTTAAAATAAAATTATATTGTCTTTCATAAATTTAAATATAAACTATCACCAACAATATTCAATAAATACAGACAATTTTAGACACAATAAAATCGAGCATTCTCTTGAAGAATTCACTGTTGCTCTTGATGTAAGGCAAATCGCCTACTCTTGTTGAAATCTTACAATTAATGCGTCATTTTTTTAACTCTAGCAGGAAATAGTCACGCAACAATCAACAATGCAGGTTCGAGATTTACCACACTGAACATTTACTCTCTCGCACTGTAAAGGACATTGATGCAGTTTTTGAGGATTTTGGGATGCCTAGTACCGAAAATTCTATTTGTTTACCATCCAAGGAAAATGAAAGTGTGTCTTAGCACTCATGGTCAAAACGGTTCCGTCTGTCAGGATAGCTAACATCATGTCTGTGAACCTATGTCATCTCATGAAGTCGTTTTGCTGCAGCTTTTGAACAACTATAATCTTAACGGGTGGAAAAGGTCTTAGTGAACTAAGCGTATTGTATTGAAACGATGCATTGCTATTGTTGTAGCTTTTGAATATTTCTTGGGGTCCGTGCAGCTCAAGCATCCCCCTCCCCGCGCCTCACTTCATAATGGAATGCTGCTTAAGAACTGCCCATCAAGATGAACATTAAATTAGTTTTGAAGGGTTACACGATATACTATAGACCACTCCATTGCTTCTGAAATGGCATCTGACAACGTGTAGATATCAACCATTCCAAAAATATTTGGTCTACCTATAGCGCACGTGACAATCTTTTCAAAAACAACATACTTCCTTACTTCCATACTTGGAGATATTGAAAATATTTAAAAAAATGTGGTAGTTTTTTATTTGCTTCTTTTAAAGTTCTATTTACTTTTTTAATACGATCATTGATGTATTATTGAATAGTTATTTTGCTTTGTTCTTTGTTGTATATAGTGATTAAGTGCAATAATATCAATATATCTTTCAAAAACAAAAACTTGTACGTGATTGGATTTTAAGTTTTGCATATAAAAATGGAATAAAATATTAAATAGTTTTTAAAGACTTAGACGTTTTTCGAAGATTCTCCACGAAGATTAATGCACTATTGCATGCGCTCGAATCAACTCTGGAAGCAGTTGTTAGACTCGTTTGTTGGTACAATCAAAATTATGTTTTTGAAGGCATTGATTGCTCCTTCTGACGACTGGAACCTTTGACCATGCAGTCTGTTCTTGATTTTCGGAAAGGTAAAGAAATTGTTGGGACTTAGGTCCAGACTGTACGGAGAATGGTCCAACAATTCGACGTTTTGTTGCGCTAAAAATTCAATTGTCTTGCATGCTGTGTGTGAACTTGCATTGTCTTGATCATTCGTCGTTCGTGGTTGGTTTTGACTTGCGGCAAACAAATGGTTGTATACCAATCGGCAGTAACAGTTCTTTGATTTTGTAGAGGAATATGCTTTTGAAACAAATGTCGCGACCATCTTTTAGTTTCCGCCGTTGATGCAGTCTAGAGTTTTTTGACACCGATAGGGTGAGCTGCTTTCTGTTTTTCGGTCAAGAGATGCGATGTCCAACGGGGTCCAATTTTTTTATACACAATTCTTTATGCAGAAATTTTTGAATTGCGGTTTTTGAAATCTCCAATAATGCTTCAATCTGGCAATATGTTAAATGTCGCTCTTCGTTGATGATCTTGCACACAGCATCGACGTTTTTCTGAGTGACTGCAGTTTTTTGTGAATCTGCTCTCGGATCGTCGTTAAGACTAATCTGTTCACGTTTAAATTCTTCATACCTACGAGATTGTTGAGATATTGTCTTCGAAAATTATAAAAAATTATTTCGCGAAAATGTTCTCAGTTTAATTCCATTTTTCAACTAACTTGTCAACTTTGACAGTTCGTTGTAGCTACAACACTACATGTATCGTACTGAAACTTTGGCTTTAGGTTAACTAAAGATGGAGGCTAGTTTTTAGTACTCACATTTGATTAGTGGCGCCTTCTATGTCCCACTATATTGTATGTATGTATATACCTAGCCCTGTCATTAATTCTGTTACATACATAATGAAACATTACGATTTTGTAAAACAAACATTTTTAATAAAGCAATCTGAATTTGTTGGTTTACATTATTTCGAAGACCAAACTCAAAAATTATTCAAAATGCCCTTCTTTAGTTTTCGCACACACCTTTAAACTCATCGATTGCAGTACATACAAGATCCTCGAAAAATTAGTGACAGCAATAACCAGAATTGATTGTCTTTAGTACTGTAATTTTGACAGTTTTTATCTGCCGATTTGACACATTTTTATAAAAATACAGTTCTGTGATACTTTCATAGCTAACTTCCCACCAAAGCATGAGGGAAGCTAGAAGGTCTTATCTTTGTACATTTTCCAAGACATACACATGGTCATTTTGATTATTGAAATGTTCTTCAACTGCTATATTTTTCATCGGTAAATAAACATCTTGGATTTTTCCACCTCATTTTCTTCAAAGTCTTGGTCAGAAAGTGTAATATTCTTCTTCTGAAAGCTCCCATCTCTTAGTCACTTTTAATAATGCGAGACATACTTCTTGTCAATATTTCTCTAGCCATATTTTTTGTTTCCGCAGCGGCTTACGACAAATGCTGTTCTCAATTGCTTTAATTGTTGCTGGCGTTCGAACAATGCGAGGCCGGCCAGATCGCGGTCGGTCACTGGATTTGTGATGTTTCATTAAAACGATATATGGCACGATAGACAAATCTATAGTTTATATACATATAAACGTTTTAATATTGTAAACATTTCTTTGAACTTTTCCACATTTACGAAAAGCAGTATTAAAAACAGTATTCTGCTTTATTACTCCATTCCATTCCATATTTGAAAGATTGAACGAAACCAATTTTGTCTGGTCATTGCATGACCACAGATAATTGTGAAATTTTTGGTACATGGGTTTTATTACTTTATTTATTTCTCGGCAGCGAAGCTTGTGACGGTATTTATGGCAGAACTAGGTATGTAATGGGTAAGATGAATATTAGCTTGTATATATATAGAAACTCCCGCGAATGCAGGGTCAGTGAAAATATTGGGAATAAATTTAGATACCAGACTAACCTGGAAAGATGAAGTGGACGCTCTCTCGAAAAAGCTCTCTTGTGCAATATATGTTGTGCGGAGAATCAGAGCCATTACAAATAAGGAAACTGCAAAAACAGTCTATCCTATCACCCACTTTTTCACTCGCGGATGGCATACAGTGTCCAACTATGGGGCGATTCAGTGCATGCAAATGACATTTTTAGTTTACAAAAGAAAGCATTACGAATAATACAACAAATTAATAAAACGACACATTGTAGACCTATATTCATAAAAAATAAAGTAATGATGTTGGCCTCCACATATGTACATATACAAGCATTGGCTGCGCGCTAAACCAGAGCTACCAGCCCAGAAAAGGAAAGGAAAAGGAAGAGCAATACAACTGAGATCCAGACAACAAGTACTTCTTCCCAACCATAGGCTATGTACTACTGCTGCCCAACACAAACATTTCGATATCCATTTTGAAATTCAGAAATGACATAAAAACATTTCTTTTACAAAACGGACTCTACACAATAACGGAGTTCCAAGAGAAGATTAAATTAATCAAATATTAAACTGTATGTTCTGCTTCGTGCACACATATGTTTACACCACGCTTACACACAGTACATATACCAAATCATAGACAATGACGTTATCTCCTTATTTGTATTATAATTGATTGTAAAATAAAGCTTATTATTATATATTATTATATATATACATATACATATTAAACTTTCACAAGAGATATTTCATTAAATAGATAAATTTTGAAATTAAAATGAAACGATTATTATTTCCTATTTACAAATTAAACTTGAAAAATCTTAATAGATACTTTGCATTTGGTATTAAATTATTTATGACTATTTATTACAAAAATGCAATAGTTTATAATATATATATAACATATACTTAGTATCAAGAATGTTGATATGTATATGAGTCATGTGGGTATACAAATATATATATATATATATGTATATGTATATATATATATATATATATACAAATATATGTGTATGTGTGTGTGTGTGTGCGTGCGTGCGTTATAAAAGTTATGACAATATTTTTCATTAAATAATCTGTTTGCTTTAATTCATTGAGCAGTAGTTAAGTAGGAATGTTTGGTTATCTATAATTGATTTCATTTTTTATTTATCGGCTAAGTTGTATGTATTTACATTTTTAGAGTAAATATAAACAGTACAATATCTTTAAATCAAATAATGTTCGTTTAAAGCTATCTTAATTACTTTAAATATACAGAAAAATATATTTAGAGAAGAAAACAAACATTTTGTTAAGAATTTTAATGATATTGTAGGTGCTTTTGAAATAAATGACCATGTTTTATTGACTAATGGTAAGTATCGTTAATATATACATGTATACATGCACCCGAATAACTGACTTACCATTTTATTAATGTGCAGCCATGCTTGTATATTGGAGCAAATCAGGTTCCACCTGAATAGTAAATAAACGCATGTAATAAAAAGGATAAATCCAGTATAGAATGTATAACGGTGTGTATATAAGATACCAGGCAACCTTCGTAACAACAGCATTGTATTAAATGAATAGTGTTATTTGTTTTTTTAAATTAACTATTAGAGTCATTGTAGGGAGTTATATTTTGATAAAGAAACGACACTGAATATTCAAGTATCTGAGAATCAGCAGATGGATTGTTTGTTTTTCAGTAGGATGGCTCTATCATTGCGCATAACAGTGACGTTCATGATGCGCGCGCAACGTCAGTGTTTTAGAACCAGTTGTTCGGGTAGCATTGACCATTGCCAACTGCGAAATGCGTGATGTCTGTCATGATCGTGGGTGCAAGATGTTTTGCCGGCAAAAGTTTAAAATAGATTGTTGAAGATGTGTGGGGATGCTTATGTGAAGTGGTGGGGCGAATGACAGTATAGCGAACCGGCGCCTTGTGTTTTGACCTTGCTTCGCCCTTGCTGTATGAGTGTGGTGATTTTGTCCGACTTGTTCGGACGCTTGTGCGTCGTACTTGACGGCGACGCAGCAACACTTAAAATTTCTACGGACTCTTCTTAAAAGGTCGGTGTTGTTATTACAAAAATCACCGAATGCATAGTTATGTGTTTGTGTTGTATTTTTGCTCGTTGACCTAGGTCGCTTCTCCTAACACTAGATTGCTGGATAACCAGATAAGCACGAAATTCCATGATAGTATTTGTGTTATTTTCTATAAAACTATTTATTTTTATTTTATAAACGCTGATTTTTTTGTTTAAAAATTTTGCATGAAAAAAAATATTTTTTCCTGAATGTGTGCGCATTGTTTTGTTTATAAACAATTATTTGCTACTTCTTTCCTATTGAGATTAAAGTTATAACTTAATTTAAATTTTGCTAAAACCGTTTTCTGTATATATTCTGATTAATTTAAATGCTTCATTATACAAAAGAAATCATACTTTAATAAATAATGTGTTATATTTAAATATGTCATCTTGAAAATTGTGATTGACCTACTTTTCCTAAATATTCCTGTTTCATTTTAAGTAATAAAGATTCATGAATTTTGTTAATAAATCATAACACAATTCATCACATGATTGTATACATATAGATTACACAAGAAGGTTGTTACTACTAAAGAGTGCCAAATTC
The DNA here is from genome assembly GCA_031893035.1 of Dermolepida albohirtum. Lineage (NCBI taxonomy): Eukaryota > Metazoa > Arthropoda > Insecta > Coleoptera > Scarabaeidae > Dermolepida > Dermolepida albohirtum. Next base: position 59,715 of record JAVIWB010003738.1, read on the forward strand.
AATTAGATACAATGGTGTTGTTAATTTGACTGTCACGTTGAATGTTAAATCAAATTCAAATTCAGCCGAAGTTTGTAATAACTAGTTTTTAATGAAAATTATTGTTAATATTTTTCATTTAATAAATCATAGACGACGTACTAGTATAATATTATTATTAACGTCATATGTGCGTTTGCAGATATGATGTTAATATACATACATATTTTTAAATATTTACTGATTTTCTTCATTATTTTAATAAAGATGGTAAATGCAGAAACATACATATCTTCAAACTTGTTAAAATAGAAGTTTGTATTTTTGTTGATAACATAGTATTAACGACAAAAAGTACTCTAGCTTTGGCGAATAATGTTACAGATATATATTCTAAGGAAATAACATTTAATTATCAATAAGAAAAGATGATGAAAAATAAACTACAATAGCAGAGGCGAAAAGATTACATGCTAAATATTGAAAAATAGCATTAACAGCAAGCACTAGGTTTAATAAGTCGACAAATGGGATTTAATGTAATCCAAAGAAAATCCTTGAATAAAATAATTAAAAAGTCCATAAAGCTTTAAGTTATAAAAAATATATGCCTCAAAATTGGACGTAGATGGATAGATAAATATTGCAAGCAGCAGAAGTGAGATATTTAAGGAAGGTTGTAAAAGTTAAAAGACTAGGTAAAAGATGAAACAAGGGGTTGTACTTTAAATAAAGTATCTAATAATAAGACATAAGAGGAAAATAAATTTGGATGGACATCGTAACAAGAATAAAAGAAGTCAACTTAGAAACTTATGGAATAACAGTGCTTTGAAAGTTCTTAAGAGGAAAGGAAAAATTTGAAGAGAAGCTAAAATCTGATTGAAGATTAATAGTGAAAATCTTCGACAGCTAAAGGTACGGGGTACAGATTATGAGATGATTATGCAATTTCTATATTACTTTTTAGGCCGAACTAATTTCGTGTACGTGTGATATACTCTGTCGTAAAATGAGAAGGTATGATTCAAATATGTCGCCGAAATTCATTTCATGTAGCTTAAAATTAAATTATAGAATGATTACAATGATGGTAATTATACATTTGAGACTATAGGTATTTTTCATAATGTGAAACTTTATTATTTGTTTTACTAAACAATCCAACAATCTATAGATAAATTGATATTAATAAAATAATTATAAAAACTCGAATATATGTTGCAGCATAAAATTCATTCACAATTAGAATTAAAGTCATATTTAACATAATCTGTTTCCGTCTATACATATTTATTGTACTGATACGAAATATTACAAAACTGAAAACAAAATCAGAACTACTTTTAAAATTTATTATCAAAGTATTTTAAAAATAAATAATATTATATAAAACTGAGATGCATGGAGTCAAATACAGTAATAGGAACAATAGAGGACAGAAGAACGGAATACAATTATTGATCAGGGTCACTATTGTTAGATAGTGATAACTTATTTTCGTTATCACTATTATTTTTAACATGAGTTCGAATTGCAAGGTATCACTTATTAAAGCCCTACATTCTGTTTTTAATTTAGTTACCTGATCGATATAATTTTTTCAGTTGTTTGTTTTATATTTTCATTTGTTTTCTTCAAAATTTCTTGTACATTGCAAATATTGAAAAAATTTATTCTTTTTTTGTGGCCAAATCATTTCAACACGTTTATGTTTGGAATGGTATGATAGTAACGTTAGGATCGCCTTTTTTGCAGCAGCTGCCACTTTATTATTGACATATATTGTTTTTTCTAAGATATACTAGATGTAACAGTTAAGCACGTAACATTTCTGTATTAAATTAAATATTTTTAGAAGGTAACCAGTTTTACATATGTAAATTGTAGTTAGTATTTTTTCAACTCTACGTGAATGGTACGATACGTTTACCATCACTAATATGGAGGAAGGCGACAACTTAAACAATATCTTTGCAAACGACTCTTCAAGAACAGAAGAAGACTTCATTCTGCACAAATTTTAGTGCAGATCCTATGTGAACTATCATTAATCGTTTGTATTTACCACTAGGTTTTGTTAATCTTGTGGATAGTCTTTCTCTTCTACAAAAGCTTGTCGTACACTTGTTATAATATAGACTCATCTCTCCTTATTCCCTTCCACCGAAGTTTAGTAAGTGTTGGAAGTTCGTTTTAAAAAATGGAACTGTTTTTGACATACAATTTTCGGAGTAATTGTACGTTGTTGTAGAAATAATACGTTAATCTTATCTAATTCATCGGAGATAATAATTATAATTTTTGTTGTTCTTATTATTGGCGCTTCCAACATAAATTTTTTATACACATTTATAATAGTTTACCTTTCGACACGTGATAAATCTTCCAGTCGTTAATGGTTTCTAGGCGGCCAAACTAATTTACTTGGATCTGCCTGATAACTCATTCTTGTTTTGCATTTAAAAGTGCAGATTTTCTTTAATATTACCAAAAAGCAGTTAAATGAATCACAAGTGAAAGTATGTAAGTGGCATCTTGGTGGTATATTTGAATCACTTCTTTTTCTGATGCAGGGTATAGTATCACGTGTTTATAAATACTTGCTTACTATAGTATTTTTACAGAAAACTTCGTTAAAAATTTTTAAATTATAATTTTTTTGGAAAGGATATTCAACATCACTAACTGAAATTTTTAAAGTATGATTATGATTTTGACGATTAAAATACAAAGAAGTGTCAATGTGTAATTTGTAAAGTGCCATTTATTTACTTAGAAAAAAACATAATAATTAACTTAGTTAAGATCACAAAAAAGTCGTCAATCTGAATATGAAAATCGCTTATATGGGTATATTTTTGAAACAAAGTTCTGTTAAGTAAAAATGAATGAATAAGTTATAAAACAAAATTATCATCTTATTAAAGTATGATATTATATAAAATACATATAGTATCATATTTTAATATGATACTATTTTTTTAATTTTTTAATTATTATACTTTTTCTAAGTAAATAAATAAAATAAAGATGATACTATATGAATGTTAAAAGGAATCATTCTATTATTAATAACACCCTATCTACTACATATGTTTCATGGATTGACCAATCATCAGGCAGATTCTGTGTTTTTCGTTCAATTCATTGGACGTGAGAGGGAGGCATGATGATTATTCACTATGATACTATATGTATTTTTCTTGTATTACAAATGAAGAAGGGAATTTGAAAATTTTGTCGAATATATAAAACATTTGGATTATAGAAACTAATAACAATGCAAGTAACTACTTATTATTGTACCACGTTTTGAGAGAGAAATTTCGGTATCATCTTGTTTAGCTTGTTGTTGTTGGAAAATTGTAAACTGTTTGGTTTTGTCAATAGATGTTTGTTTTCAAAAGTAAACACTTTGTCATCTTTGAAATAATTTTATTTTCATCTTGTAAATCACGATTGAGACTATTACGTTTGTTTTCGTTGTTGTACAGAGAGGCTAAAAGACACAACCATTCACCACTTTTAAGGTCGCTTTAAATTTTATATTCGTAAAAATAAAATTGTTTCTTAACCTATAGAAAAAACCGATTCCGAACCTTTCCTCTGCTTAACTTTCGTATTCAGATATGCAAGAATCGTCATAATTGCTGTTCTTTTTTTCCAAAAAGATTTAAAATTTTCTGTGATTCAATTTTCTTGAACGCGTAAGATTTATTATATTCATGACGGTTTCTTTATATAAATATAATTACTCTCCAAAAATGTGTTAGAAGTCAAAGTCAAAGTAATAAAACGTTGCCTGCAACCATATTCCTCAACGTGTAAGAATTGATTATGAGGAGAGATGCCGGGATGCCATCTGTGAAATTGTCGATTTCGGTTAGGAAATTAAAAAACACGGCTTTTGTTTGAGTTATTAATTCATTTACTTATGGATAACATTTTTTGCTACAAGATGCAAAGCATGAAATTTACACGCTACATGTATTATGTTATTACATACGTTTTTAAGAGAACGACCCACACAAAACATTGCTTCCGTACTATCAGTCATGAATATTAACAATTGGTTTATTGAGAGCTGAAATTTTGCCAATGTATTTAGCATTCGTGAAGCTCACAACATAAACATTTTATGCAAGTTTGAAATGGTTGGAGTTTCGTTTCGTGATAAATATCCTAATTGAAAGTATTTCCTAGGCAGTGATTGTAAAACTTTGTGCTTAAAAATACGTCTTTCAAATATATAATAGTATTTGAAAAAGCAGCAATATCGACTCAAAATATTGGGAAGATTAGTGAAAGACATAATTTAAACTTTTTATGGGTTTAAATTATATACATAACATATTTATGAGTTCTTACATGTCTAAAAGTGCATGCTTTGAGATGTGTCAGAGTTGGCATTGCGAGTGTTCAGTCAGTAGCACGTAGTTGGAAGAAGTGCAAGAGAGAGGTTCAGCAGGTAATAAATATAAATAAACACTCTTTTAAGTAGCGTTTTCAGAATGCAGATGCACAAAGTGGATAATATCGGTTAAATATTTGCAGTATCAGTTTGTACTCACATTATACCGATGTACGAGGGAGCGTTTTTATATTCGCGGAATGGGGGACAAGAGGTGGAAATAAAAAAAACAAATTATTTTTCTTTTTCAATATATTCACCTGCAAGACGGATACATTTTTCACATCTTTCAATTAATTTATTTATACCCTCATAAAAAAATGATTTCTCTTTATCTGCAAAATACGCCGAAACTGCCTCCTTGACTTCATCATCGGCAGTAAATTTTTTACCCCGCAGCTCTTTTTTCATTTTCGGAAACAGGTAATAATCACTCGGGGCCAGGTCTGGGCTGTAGGGTGGGTGATTCACAATTTCGAAGCCCACCTTATGCAGGGCAGCTAACGCAACGCGGCTCTTGTGGACGGGCGCGTTGTCGTGCAAAAGCAGAACACCTTTTGTCAATTTTCCCCGTCTTTTTTCTTTAATGGCTTCTTTTAGTCGCTCTAATATTGAAGCGTAATATTCTCCGATTATAGAAACACTTTTATCTTTATAATCAATCAACAATATTCCTTCCGAGTCCCAAAACACCGTTGCCATGAGTTTCCCAGCTGATTGTGACACTTTAAATTTCTGTGCCCTTTTTATGCCACTGCATGGAGTCTTGTTTGGACTCAGGTTCATAATGATGAACCCAAGTTTCGTCTCCAGTAACAATTACACTCAATACACCATCCTTGTCTTCATTACAGAGGTCCAAAAATGCACGCGAACACTCTACGCACTGTTGTTTTTGCGGCGGCGTGAGCATTCTCGGCACCCATCTTGCGCTGACCCTAGACATGCCGAGATGATCGTGTACGATTTTAAAAATTGTTGTATCGGATACTCCAACCATTTCTGCGAGTTGTTTCTTCTTTAGTCGAGCATCTTCGAGTACAATTTGTTCAACTTTTTGGATAAGTGCTGGCGTGGTCACCTCAATGCTCCTGCCCGGCCTCGGGTCGTCTTCAAGGGATTCCCTTCCTTGTTTAAATAAACTATGCCATTTGTACACCATGGTTTTTCCTGGACAAGAGTCGCCGTAAACCAATGACATCTCATTTATTATGGTCGCGACTGATTTTCCTTGCTTGGTAAGGAACTTTATAACGGCACGATATTCGATTTTTTCCATATTTCACTTTTCACTCCTGATTATGTTACTTGGTTGACGATAGCTCAAAGACTAACCGTCTAATAACAATGAAACTACGTATTTATACTAATCATGAGTCACTGCACAGGCCACGCCCCCAATGCGCCTATTCACCCCTCTACAACCCGCTCATTCCGCGAATATAAAAACGCTCCCTCGTATAAGAAAAATTTGCCCTGGCCTATTGACAAGAGTACTTTCTTACATACGAATTTATTTTAACGCGATCGAAATGAGAATGCATCCCCTTCTTCTAGAAGAAACAAAGAAATCGAAAGTTATAAAAATCGAATTGGACGAAAAGGAAATTTTGAAAATCACGATCATCAAAGATAAAATGATATATGTAAATACGAACGAGAGAGTGATATGGAAGATATAAGCCATCAACATCGAAGCCCGATCGAAATGTGAATACAAAGCATCACCATGCGTGATAGGATGAAATTCTATGCAATTTTCTAGAATTAAATAGTATAAAGAAATAAAGAAAAACGAAGATTCGAGTAGTAAAACGTAGACGATAAACAAATGACGCTAATTGAAATAAAAAGGCTTTTTGCAGCAAAATATAAAGAAACTAGAAATTGTTAATTTCTTCTGGGTGCAAATGCACTAAGCCAATAGGATGTGAAAATACTGGTGTATAAGAAATTTTCGCATACTAGTCCTGTAAAGTAACCTCTTTTATCTGTAGGTAGTACAAGTTACAGACCTGTATCTAAGCTCTATGTCAATTAAAATTTCATATGAAATTTAAATGGGAACGTAGGGCTACAGGTTTACAATTTATGTTGTCTTTACACAACGTGTCTCATTGCTTTAGAGTATTACTGTATAATTTTAGGTAGATACAAGAAGCTAAATACGTGATTGTACCTAAAAAAAGAAAGTGAAACTGTCGGTAGCTAAATGTGTGGTATCATTTAGAACACATAAATTTATAAATATGTATCTACAACTAAATCAGTCAAAAGTAAGTCATATCTTCCAGAACGTAAAAGTATATAAAATGGAATGGATGGCGTTTATTTAAGCAGTATCATAATACATTAAATTTAAATAATTGTTGCAGAAGAAAATATAAGATTTGAAATAAGTAAAATCAACACGTAACGAGATGCATGAGCATCTGATACCTTATGTACAATTTGAGGATAACTTGAAATATACTCGTACAAATAGAACTGAGAATATCCTTTGATTAATTTTCGTAATGTTTCTTAGGAGGTTGTTCTATTCTTTTTGCAATGTAATTTAGAACTGGTCTTTGGATGTCATTTGTCCTTTAAATAATTCCAAAATTATGATTATAGTGTAATCTTAGTTGCCTAGTTCAATTTATAATATACAGATATTTGATAAATTCTGAATTTATATGTTGTACTCCTTCGATGGCTTTATTTTCTTCATATATTCTATAGTGGATTTGATTTTTAAATATTTTTGTTTGCAAAATATCCTTACAAATCCTTTATTTATACAAATCAATGTAAAACGATTCTAATGCTCACTGATGTATTTGTTCCTCTATGACCAAATTGTACTACAACTTATAAAGGTACATCTTTATGCAGAGCAACACCATATCGAAACAGGGTTAAAAAAAATTTGTCCATTTTCATACAGTAGGTACTAAGAAAGTAATAATAAAATAATACACAATAGTTACATCAGTTGTTTCATATACCTAATGTATATATATATTAGTGTATATTCGTGGTATTAAAATTCAACCCATTATTTTGGGTAGAAGATAAAAAATTAAAATGAAATTGATATTTCGACAAAATATTTAATTGTCTTCGCATACAAATTTCGACTAGATACAGCAAGATGTAGAAATACAATATTACCGCCGAAATAATAAAATTAATTAATTAATAAGTTAAATTTTCTTTATGTGCATTTTAAAAACAGACTGTTTGTACTCGTTATTATGTAGAAATAAATAAATCTGGGTTTATAAATAAAACAGAAATATGTAACAATTACAGAGGAAAGAACATTGACACTCAGAAGAGTGTCAAAAGAATATTCCTTATTGTTTGAAGAAGAGTTGATTTATAGTTAGATGTCAACGATAGACATTTTGATTATTTATTATATATATATATATATATATATATATATATATATATTATATATATTATATATATACAATATATACATATACATATACATACATACTATGTAACTCACCAACCAAATAGTCTTTCTTTAGAATCTATGCAAATAAATGAGCGTAACAATTAATTCCTTATGACTTCATTTTATATGGAAATGTACTGAATATTGCTATTACCGTGAAGGGTAAAAGTGCCATCTTTGTGTTCTTACTTTTTGCTTGTACCATTGCTTGTTTGCTGTTGTACTTAATTGTTCTGCCGATTGCTTTGACATCCATTCGATAAGAATTTCGTCATATAAGCTAATTGTGATTTGGTGATGCGTTTTTATTACCAATGAGAATGCTAATAATGGTGCACTTCGGCGTTTAAGTATCGATCAATTGTCGCTCTTCTCTGTAAATGATATGTCTTAACTTTATTCTATTTCCACCGTAAGTTGTGTCTTTGGGTGTATTCGTTCAGCTATTGTAAAGAGTTATAAAGTTTGTTTCTTCTATGCTTAGATTACGAGACAGCAAAATGTTGGGAGAACTGCTGTTTATATTATAAAATAGATTCTAATTCACTTGTGTAAATAAGATTTTGTATGAAATGAGGCGTATTTGTTCATATAACGGCTGTAATGTAACTGTCAGATATTTTGCATGAATATTTTTTGTTTACACATGTACTGTACTGGAGAATAATTAAGAAGTGTTGCATTTGTACATTATATCAAGAAAGGCAGATAACTTTGTTTAACAATGCATTGTATAACAGAGATGCATGAGCTTTTTTCCACTGGATGCCCGAAGCTACTTCATCATTTGCCTTGTATAATACATTTTGAAATAAATTAATTTACTTTGCTTTAATATATTGTATGATAACTTCCTGAATTATTCTTCAGTGCGATGTATATAATACAAATGTAAAAGTATCGTTCGTACTGTGTATAATAAAAAAAGGAGTATAATTAAGAGTAAAAGTCTTTTGCAAATTGGAAACTAATTCATATATTATTCAATATTTCATTATATATTTTATAACTTCTTCAGGAGTATAATAGAATACACACGGACCAATAATTAACACACTTTATACAAACATTTTTAAAACAATTTTAAATTACAATTACGTAATTAATGTATATACATATTGTGTATATATTGTCAAGTTTGTATGAAGAAGTTTCAGAATGTTTGTGTAAAGAGGAAAACTCTTTTTTTAAATTGTTAATTTGAGTGTATTGATTCATGAAAAGAAAGAAATACACCTTTTCATACAGCTATACTTAACTATTGTTATATATCATTTTTCTTAGTAATTTTGTATTAGTTAACGTCGAATATCCTAATATTAAATATAAGTAAATAATAATTCGAATTGTTCAAATAGAAAACAAAATGTAATAATAGTTCAAACAACCAAAATAATATTGGTAATTTTCCTTTAATATTGTATATATTATATTATAATTAATTTGATCATTTTACATAATTTCATTTCATTCTTTAATTGATATTTATAAAAAGATATTTTAATTTAAAAATTTAATTCTCGACGGATGCTATTAAATTTAGAAGATTACAACGTTTTTCTGGTAGAAAAAAAACAGAATTATAAAAACATATTTGGTCGCCATTTTTGAACTTTGGTAAAAAATACTTAATTTGAAGAAAAAACGAAGTTAACCACCAGTTATCACAGAAATCTTTTAAGAAGAAAGATTACAAAAAGAGAGTTATTTAAGATGACATTATCTTAGAAGAAACTTTAGTTTTTTTAGCATTTATGTGTCTATCTTCATCTTGGCTGCCGGACTGGATCCGTGTCCTCGGTATTTCTGCAGCCGACATTTCATCTTCACTTATATGGGACATCTTTAGTGCTTCCGCGCGGATGGGTTTATATAGGGATATTGGTCACGGGTCAATGGAGCGCTACAGTTACAGTTGAGTTGTTTAGACATATTGGATTGCCAGGCGTTATGTAGAGGGTAAAACCATTACGGTTTATAGATTCATAAATTTTTAGGTCATAGTAATGACTAATTCGAGACAGAATTTTAGTGGAATTGAATTGGATATGGTGCTTAGTTTCCAGCCTATGCTCAGCAAGTGCAGAACTAGTATGGTCTGTTGAATATTATGTTTGAAGAAATTGTTGTTTATTAGGGCATTGGTGACATGATCTAAATCTTGGGGTAGAGAATTCTGGTCAGATATATTGAAAACTCTTTGAACTAAACAGTTGATGACGTCCTGTGTTTTTAGGCGGAATTATGAGGCTCTTTTGACCCGCGACCAATATCCCTATATAAACCCATGCGCAACAGACTTACACCAGTTTTAGTGCAACAACAAAAATAGTAGCAGCAGTTATTCCTTGAAAATGTTTTATACAAGTGGAGATGAAACATCGGCAGCAGAAGTAACTGTTGTAATGAATTCTAATTAGTTTACGTCTACTATTATAGAAGGTGTTAATTATATTTGCTATATCTTGAATTATAAACCTATATGTAACAATTAAAGAGAAAGTTAGTGTACATATTTAACTAATTCCAAACTAAACCATATATAAAAACATACCTAAAGAAGGAAATTTGTATTATTATTATTAAGCAGAACATTTACAGTTATAAAATCGGCTTTAATTCTTGAGTCAGCTTGATCTTGTATGGGTGTAAACCAAGATCCTTACGCAAAATTCGCCATAAAGTGGTCTGAGCGATGCCCAACTCTTGAGAACGCCGTGGAATTGACTGATTTGGATCATTTGCTACGGACGTTTCAACGGCAGCGATATTTTCGCCACTTCGACCAACCCGTTGTCTCACTGGCGCGGCAACATCACACGACGAATATGTAAACTCAAATTTTTGCACTAAACTTGTTACTGCCTGTCTACTAGGGCGAGAATTACGACCGAAAATCGGAGTTAACGCTCTTAAAGTAGCGGTCACCGAATCCGAATTTCTGTAGTAAATTTTTATAATTTGCAGACGTTGTTCGTTCGTGTACTTTACCATGATGAAAATGTTAAGTAGTTTACTGAATAAATTGACAGTGACAGTTCGATGATTAGTGAAAGGGTGCGTTCACAAATTGAATTAAAAGTTGTCAAGTCCCTATTGGAAAACCCTTTACTACCTTTGAAATCTCTATATTATTCGCAGCTGAGATCCCGACTTGAATATGCTTGCATCATTTGGTATTCATATTATGAGGTACAGAGGCGGGAACTGGAAGTGATCCAAAGGCGTTTTGCCAAATTCTTATGGTTTCAAGTTGATTTTTATATCCTCCTCGCAACTTTGACCACGTTACGTTATTGTCTCGTTCTGATATATCCCCTCTATCTTTTCGATGTGATTATATTAGTCTAAGTTTCTTGTATAACCTTCTTCACAGTGTTATTGATTCTTCTCTCATTTGGGGTTTATTAAATTTTTATGTACCACAACTTCTATCTCGTTCTTCTGTCATTTTCTACCTTCCATTCCCACAAACCAACATACTTGTTAAGGCACCATTATATGTTATGTGTTATAACTTCAATAAAATGTCTCGAACTATAGACATTAACTTTTCAAGTTTCAATTCCTTCAAGAGGGCTATTTTGCTCGCTTTGCACTGTAATTTTGTATTGCAAACATTGCGTCTTTATTTTTTGGAATGCTTTAGTTTATTTTCTTTTATTTTGCTTTATTATTATTATAACTTGTTTATGTCTTTGTTTTTTTGTACAATTGTATTTAATCAAACATGTTTCTTTCTTTTAAATGCTTATTATTATTAATATCTTTGCCTTGTAATTGGAATGTTATGTATTTTGTTGGGCAAATAAATATATTATTATTATTATTAAACAACTACATATTGTAATACATTTTCAAGCACAATAATACAGTAGAAGTATTTTTCAATAAATTTATTATACTAAAAAGAAGTAGAATATAAACAAATAATATCTCAAATTTAATTTAGTGGATTTGCATTTGTTTCTTGCTTGAAAGTAATTGAAGTAGTACGGCATATTAACATTGGACGGTTTTAAGTTAGCATCTGCTAGTATTCACGATGGTGCATCACATTTGCACGAATATAATTAACAATCACAATAGCTTTCTCCAGAGTGTCTTGTAAAATGGTGAATTTTGGGCACAGATTTTGCAGATGCAAAATGCAATGAAATATATATCAAATTTTTAAAGTTAAGTTTGTCTTTTGTCGATAAAGCAACGAATTATTCTTTTCTACCTTTCATAGAAGGCGCGCCATCCGTGCAGACACTGATTAAATTATTTACATTTAATTGTAATTGATGGCACACCTCTCTGAAGTTTTAGAAAATGTCACAACTCCACCAGTTTTCTAGTGAATGTACCCAGCGCAAGAAGTTCTTCATAACACTAAAATCTTTGGTTACAGCACCAATAAAATATAAAACTTGCGCCGAATCAGTTTTGTCAGGGCTTTCATCCAAAGCGACTGAAATATAAATATCTTCATTTTTATACGTGCGTGAAGTTGCTCTGTTAAATTTTGCGCTAATTCGTGTTGCTGATCTGTGATAGCTCTTGAAAGAGACAATTGTTTGTATTTTCCAACTTTGTCCGGATCTAACGTACCTACTGCTTCAGCAATACATTCTTCAATTATTTCGACGTAACTAAATGGTTTGCCTCTTTTTCTGCCTATATGTTCTATTCTGTAACATCAACTGCACTAGTATTTTTCTTAACAAAAGCACTAAAGGGCGCCTGTTCGTGATACATTTCCGTTTTCAATTTTTCAAGCGCAGCTTGTTGAAATTCCTTTTCTAAATTGTAATATTTATGTTTTTCATGAGTCAAATAGTATTTTTTTTGCATTCGCTTTTTTCAAAGTAGTTTAAACTGTATTGCACAACAAACACATCATTTTATGTTTCATAAAAGTAAAGCAAAATTCCAACTCCAATTCTGCATTAAATATTTTGTTTTCTTCATTTCATTTTCATCTTTTACAAATTGACATAATGGATTAAATAAATTAACCACAACAACTATCATATATTAGCAATCGATCGTATACAATACTACAACGTAATAATGACCGGTGGCAATAGGAGACGAGAGCGAACTGAATCGATAGCAGTCCTGCCAATAATAGGGAATTTCCCCGAATGGCAGGGAACAAGAGGTTGGCGCGGTGAGAGCACGGGAATTCTGTCAAATCTGGGAATTCTGAAGAATAAAAATTATTTTTTTTTATTGGCCATATTTTGTGAACGCATCTATTTCTATATCCTCTGAGATCATTGTCTATAGTCAGGGACTTCTTACCATTTACTTTACTTTGATGTCACAGAAATAATTTCATTTGGGGAATTTCTTGAAATCTAATGTTTAGCGATTTTGTGAAGGATGTAACTATGGAGAAGTGGCTAAAAACTACAGCCGAAGTTAGAAAACAGAAAAGTTACGTGCTCGATACGACAAAATAATCACATAGCGTTTGACTTATGTTTGCACAAATAAATATAGTCAAATAATAAACTGATTAAATTAGATGTTTTAATGACTGATTAAGTTATATACTTTCTATTGATCTATGTCTGTTTTGCTGCTGATTTTTTAATGTTTTAATGTGTTTTAACATATTTGTACTTATGTATTTTTTTCGTAGTCGTTACCATATATTTTCCTCTTTTTGTACCTATTTGTGTAAGTTGTACATATTGTTAAGAAATAAACATTAATAATAATATTTTTTTATAATATAAAATTCGTAGAAAATGTGGAGAATTTTCGGGGAACTGATCAATAAACAACAGGTAATTTTGGGGATTTAAGACGAATGTTGCGAGGATCCTAAAAATTTACGTTGGCTTCATTGATCAGCAGGCTTATTCCGATTGGATCGGCTGAGGGCGTATTTAGTACGAAGAGAGTAATCCCATTCTTTGGTGCTCTGTACAACATGTGCCACTATTGTTGAACGGCGCGCTTAGAACCAACCTATAATCGTCATAGTAAACAGGCCTTAAGAAACGGCAAGGTTGACTGGGCATAGGCAGGAAATGTAATAAATCATAAAAATTGTCGACGTCAAAGTGGCATTTCTGCTATTACTACATATCAAGCTAGTGTTATCTTAATTAACACCCTTCAAGAAACAGAAGGCTGCACAAAAAACTTACAGAGACCACATGCGGTCTCAGGACCACGCGTTCCCCACGTTTGATCTAGACCATGGCAAATTGCGAGCGCCGACTTGATCGGAGCCTTACCTTATTCTAGCAGAGGTTATTCTTATATTTTAGTAGTTCGCGATACGTTTAGCAAATTTCCATTGTTGCTTCCCCTTCGTACTGCTATTGCCAAAAATGTCACGCAAATCTTTGAAGATCACATGTATATTGTTGGGGCTTCCACTTCCTTTATTGTAGATAATGGGGTACAATTCCGTAGTAGGCTCATGCAGGACTTAGCCGATCGTTACTACGTAAAGTTAGCATTCACGGCTATCATCCTCAGGCAAATCTCACTAAAAGTGTAAATCGGGTGATTAAGACCATGTTGGCTGCTTATGTCAGGAACAATCACTGTATGTACAACACCCTTCTATCTAAAGACGGATTTGCTATTCGTTCAGCGAAGCATCAGGTAATTGGCATGACCCCGTGTCTATTGTGCCTCCCAAAGAGCGAGATGTCGAACGAACTCTCAGTCGATGAGAGGAAGCAACCAAAATTTATCGTGATGTTCAGGCTAGAATTTTAAGGGCGCATACTCGCAGCGCTCATTATTATAACCTTCGTCATTGTGCCGAACCAAACGGCGGAATTTTGATTTATCAAATGCCACTAGGCAGTTTGCGGCCAAATATTCATTCAAGTTTGTTGAACCTTATACAATCACGCAGGTTATATCTCCTTAGGGAGTCTGTCTGGCACGTCTAGGATTATAAACTCATCCGCTTGACGATGTATTATGTCTTCGGTTCCCATTCCGTTGACGACTCTGTTGTGTCTCTGGAATTCGATGTTCTGACTACCGATTTTGAATTTTCATTTATGTTTGGGATTGTTAATTTTCTTACCTGAACATTGTCTGGAGCGAGGGCTGGCGAATACTGCTACAGGATAATATCCGTGTCGTAAAAAGCGGCTAATCAGACTCGGCTACATTCACTTTTACATCTTATCGTGGATACTGTAATCTTATCTGTAGCGAGGGCATGCGAATATTGCTACCGGATAAAGTTGTTCTTTATTCTTTTTGTTATTGAACATTACATCGCTTCACAATGAAAGTCGCGTTCACTCTGTCGTACCATTTTGTTAGTGCGTTGTGTATGTCGGCGGAGGCGTTGTCCATGCTTCAGTGCAGCTTTCTTCTTTCGCCGCTATGCGTAAGACCTCCATACGGTTTTTGCTTTTTTAGGTGCTATATGCAGGTTTTCTTTTCTGGTGACTCTGTCCTGCGGCGCATATTTCGTTCCACGGACTTGTTTACGATCAGTTGCGTTTTATTTTTACTTTATATACCTGTGTACCGGCTAAATGCTGAAGAGCTCATAGTGGTGGTTTCAAGGGTCGAGCTGTTCTGTTATGCGTGTGAAGTTTTTAATCAATGCTGTTAATGGGTTATAGATCTCTTTGATGTTTTAATTTTATTTTAGTTAATAGATTTGAATGATTATCGTCATAATATTTATTTGAAATTATTCTCAGTGTTTTGCAATTTATTGTCATAATAATGAGTCGGTATTTTACTTTTTTCCGTGTTTATTTTTTTCTGAACACGTCACAGTTTGAGTTGCTTAAAAGGTATATGGCTGCTGATATCGCTCCTTTTTATCGATTATACGTCGACAGTTAAGCCGTTCACGCCATTAAAAGTTCAACTTCGAATATTGATTGGTCATAAAGTATCGTACTGCTGTGAACATAGTACTACCAACAATTACGTTCGAAAATACTATGCCGATCGATTAATTTATTGATTTATAATTGGATTCTCAGTTAGGTCGATAAACCTCGACACGTGGTTGAAGGTTCAAGTTGGATTAATATTGGCATCTTACTAAAGGAATGATCTTATTCTCATAAATTAACCCCCAAAACCAACCACGAGGGTTCTTTCCTTACCTACCTTTGGTAGCTTATTAATTATCGAATGGCTTGAGTTAGTGTGTGTATGTAGATCTCGTGTTTATCTGATGAAGAAGCCAGGGCTTAATCTGCAGTCTAAAGGTTTAACGAAGCCATTTGCTATCTTGCTTTACGACCCGAGACGCCAAGGACTTGAAATAAAACCAAGGATCAAAGACGTTCGTAATTATTATTATCTACATAGTTTATTGTTAATTATATTTGATTTATAAGACTATGGAATTAACTGTTCAGTTTGTATGCTACCTTTCAGTCTATTTACGGGATCATTGAAGAGCGTTTAGATCCTGATTTGTGACATTTAACCACTAGTTAGTTGTTAACTATAACTTAATTAATGGCTCTCTGAACGGTTAGACGTTGTTGCTTTTTTTTGTCAACTGACAATTAAATAGTAAACCACAAGAGTTTTTTTCTTCATATATTCCTTTTGCTTTTTGCTTATTGTTTTGTTTGTTTTCTTTTGTTGTTGGGAAGTGCTCGTTAAGTGGCACATATATTATAGAATATTTTTTTTGACTGTGGTGGTTCGAGAATACGACGGCACCGTCTATGAAATTCTAGAAATCGTTTGAGAAACACTTTTTTTTTAGTATTTGCTATTAATGCATCCACCAATAGTTTGTACCTCAAAATGTAAAGCATGAACTTTACACATCACATGTAAAAGTCTTTCACAGTCTTCTTTAAGAGATCGCTCTACAGAACGCATTATCGCAGCACTGTCACTTATAAACATTAACAGTTAATTGGCTGAAAATGTTTGTTGTATATCCAGCACTATGTTCGTAATCGCTTCACATCTACATTTTTCTAACCTTTAGATAGCTAATAAAATTGGCAATATCGGTTTAAGGGGTTCTACTACACGTACTATTATATTTAGAATAGAATTTTTTTTACGACCTGTCGTCTTATCAACATATAACCATAGTTGTTTGCTTTTTACTATAGCTTTCGTTCTATTTTCGATTACTTCGTGTAGAGATGGTAGATGCAACACTCTCCGAGATGATAGCTTCCAGTTGGAATTGTATTTATACCAGAAGGATTGAACTTGTTTTTTACTCAGTAAGTTTAACGATCATTAAAAGTAAATTTAGTATGAATTCACCCTTGGGTGGCACGCTATTTTCTTAATTTATGTGTCTTTCACTGCTAACATCAGTCATGTTTGTGCCAACACGTCAATGGTTTATCGCAAACTTTACATATTATTGTAGAACCATTATAAAATAAATTAGAAAATTCGACATATTTCATACATATTTCTTCACCCTGTCAACCAATGGTCGCTTTTTCCCTTACGCATGTTCGAGATACTTAATTATATATTTAAATAAATCGTAAAACAACATCGAATAAGCGAAGCACCAATGCATATGTATTTTCGGGATGATCGACAATCGACGGAAATATTCACTTCACTATTTCGGATTTGTCTATCTATGTAGGGAAATGGACACATACGTATTTCGTATAACAGATCCTGACCTGTTGTGCCGGGACAAATGACACCTAGTAATGTGTAATAACTTCAATGAAATGTCTCTCCATAAAATTATGTAATTTGTATTTGAAAAGACTAAAAATAATTAATCATAAAAGTTTAGAAAATTGATAAAAATTTATGTCATTAAATTTATCTTAGAAGAAACATTAATTTTTTTACATTAACAAAATTTATATATTTAATCTATAAATTATTATATATAATTTGTTGGAGATATCTGAAATCTGTATTTCCTTGACAACGTCTTCAATCCTGTCCATTCGTAATTGGTACTAAGACCGAGCTATTCCGAACTTGCAATTCATTAGTGCCAGAAACCTGCACATGTGTAAAGAGTTGGGTTGGGTTGTGCGTTCTTTTTAAGAATAAATAAAATATAGATGGCGCACTGAATTTGCCTGGGTATGTGGGCATTTAAAATGTGTGATGTATGACATTTATAAAAATGGCTTCGTACACGGTAAACAACGCGTTCAAATTGTTGCATTATTTTATGAAAATCAGCGTTCTGTGAAAAAAGTTTTTAGAAAATTACGTGAATTTTATTGTTTACATAATCGTCCCTCTGAAAGCACTATTGGTCGAATTATTAAAAAATTTCAAGAGACCGGTTCCGAGGGAAAATTAAAAAAGTAAAAAATACAGTCGTAGTGGTCGTTCACAAGAAAATATTGTTTTAGTTCATGAAAATGTTGCTGAAGTTCCTGAAATGTCCATGACGACGTTCACAACAACTTGGATTTAGTGGATCAACAAGATGGCGTATTTTACACAAGGATTTAGCTCTGAAGGCACATAAGGTTCAAATAACACAGGAACTGAAGCCATTAGATCATTTAAAACGTCGTTCATTTGTCAATTTCATCAATGAATAACCAGCTGATTTTTCTCAAAAAATAATGTTTTCCGATGAGGCACATTTTGAACTTGGTGGCTATGTTAACAAACAAAATTGCCGGATCTGGGGTGAAGAAAATCCACGAATTATTCATGAGAAACCTATGCATCCTAAACGAGTTACTGTTTGATGTGAATTATGGTCAGGTGGTGTAATTGGACCTTACTTCTTTGAAAATGCTGCTGGTGAAGCTGTAACTGTCAATGGTGATCGATACCGTCGGATGATAACCGAATTTTTGTGGCCTGAACTAATGAATATCGATCTAGAGGATATGTGGTTTCAACAGGATGGCGCTACACTTTGCACACGAATCAATTGATTTATTGAGAGAAAAATTTCCTGGACGTGTAATCTCAAGAAACGGTGATGTTAATTAACCACCAAGATCATGTGTTTTGACACCGTTAGACTATTTTCTTTGGGGTTATGTGAAAAGTCAGGTTTATAAAAACAATCCACAATCAATTCCTGCTTTGAAAGATGAAATTATTCGTGTCATTGGTGAGATAGAGCCTCAATTATGTCAAAATGTCATTGAAAATTTTAACAAAAGAGTGGACGTCTGTGGAGCTGCAAGAGGAGGCCATTTGGCAGATATTATTTTTCGCATATAAATGTCATAACTGATAATTCAATTACCAATAAAAAGTTTTTGAAAGTGAATGCTAATTATATGTTTTATTTATTCTTTAAAAAAAACCGCGAAAGTTCGAAACACCTTTTATGTAACAATTAATATCAATCATATATATATATATATATATATATATATATATATATATATATATATATATTTATTATTATTATTATTATATTACTGTTATATAAAAGCATTTACAGTTACTTATAAAACGTATAAACTACATGAATACACAATGATAACTCAATTAATTAGTTAATTCTATTATTAAATACTAATGGATATACTTTTTCTGAGAGTTAGTAGTATCTTTATGAGATCGAACGAATAAGGGTTGATACTAATACTACATAGTCATATTTATACATACGATGTTGGTCTTGGAATGACTCAAGACTCCATCTTGGGTCCACTATTTTTGTAAAGTTCATTAATGACATACGAGTCATATAATAAATTATGCTAACGATACGTCTATCGATGTGGTCAGTAACTAGGGGTGAATGTTGCCAGTTTATGACTGATCTAAATACATGGTACTTCAGAAACAGATTCATTTTAAATTAAAATAAAACTGTGAGAATTAATTATATGACCCGCCTGATAAAGTGTTGTTTACCGGTTCACGAAAAGTGTAATTCACTAAACTGTCGGGGGTATATACTTACATGTTGATGACAGATTTGACTTCTGTGTACATGAATAATGTTGGTTGTTTTGACATGAGCTATTATGCTGCATTTAGACTGAGGAATAGTTTTGATGTTTCAGGGTTACTATAGGTATATTATGCAATGGTGTACCTCTGTGTACCTCAGCATAATTTTTTTGGGGAATATGATTTCTGCAAACCAATATTCAATAATATGGCATAACTGCTGTTGCTTGTATACAGAGTTGTTCATTCTAGATTTAGAATTGGCAGTTTCGTTTTCTCCCACTTTTGTATTGCAAACAACTTCCCCTACTTTCTCGCGTGTTACGCGTGAGAATGTCTGAAATCAGTCTTCACTAGCGACATGATGTGTGTAGGTCGGGGCTGTAAATCATTATGCATTGACAATACGTACCTACATTTTTGAATTGTATAAATTATTTGATGCATTTTATTTGAATCTTTTAATAAAATGCAACATGGCTATTTTCTTGAAATGTTTTGCCGTTTGGCGTGAAACTAATAAAATATTCTTGAAATAAATGAAATAGAAAATTCTAAAAATTAAAAAGATTTTCAACCTAACCTACGGACAATATTCAAAACAGTCTGAACAGTCGGTACGGGTCTATTTTCAAACGAAAAAACAAATCGCCCAACAATTTCTTGTGCGCTATGGCCACCATAGTACCATTTTATAATTTGTATTCGTTCTTCGTGTGTATAAGTCATTTTTAAAAGTAAAATAATAAATGCTTAGTACACCGCAACGGCTTTAACAAGAATGACTTATTTTGATTATCAGTAGGGGAGGTTTATCGTAGCAGCGCACGCACACACGAACTGTGGTGTGGTGAGAGATATTCTATCCTCCTTTCTCGCGCGCTTTAACCTAACTGCACTCTTTCCACTTGTGGACAGCGCATATCTAATTCTAGAATGAACAAGTCTGTATATATATATATATATATATATATATATATATATATATATATATATATATTATAACCCTAGACATGGGACTAGCAATGTTATTGATTATCGAGTTCCTCAACACAGAGCAACATTTTATGAAAAGTTACCATATTATTTATGTTTGTTTATAATCAATTTCAAGGAACGCAAAAATAGAAATAGTTCTAAGCGTGGTCTTAAGCCTTCCTGATTTTCTTTAAACAAACCTTAAACTTATGCCATGTCTTGGCCAACAAGTCAATAAATTGTTATTCTTATTACTATTATTATTACTTATTATGTATTTTTATGTATGTTGTTTGGTAACGATAAATTATATATATTTTTTTAATTTTTATTTTTTAATTTCTAAATAGTCATTTGATTACATTTCTTATTAACGTTTTAGATAATTTTGGTTTCAAATAAAATAACAAGACAACAAGACAATATGAAATCTATTATATAATTGACTAAGTAAATATGAAAATTAGTATTCTCAAATCTTTTCATAATATACATAGGTACAAGATAACTACCTTCATTTTTAAAACGTAAATTTAGTCACTTTTCTACTTTGTTGAGTAGGTTAACCTCTGTAGCGCTTCAATGGAAAAATGTTTACTTCTTTTTCAATCACTGTTTTTCATTTATCTAAACCGGAGGTTTATTTTCGAATCATAGATTGTTTAAAAACATACAAGAATGTATCTTAAAGTAATTAGTTTGCATTTATGGAAAATAACAAAATATATTTCGAGCAAATATTAGGAATCGCGTCACTGTTAATATATAAACAAATAATACGTAATATATAAATGAGTTAAGTAGCCCAAATATTTCTTTAAAAATCTAGTGATCGAAATCGATCAATTTAACTTTGTATATATTCAAAGCGGTCAAGTTTATGTATTTACTTTCTTTTGGCTTTGAAGTAAAAAAAAAATAACAAGTATGACGTTATGTTTTCATTTTTAATCAATTATTCGAAATAAATTCGGCCATGACTTTGATGATATAATTTAATCTAAATGATAAAAAGTACGTGTGAGTATTTATGTATCTGTTTTGTTATTATGACTTTTAGTACCGAAAATACACAAATATTTCGTCTGATTTTTTTAAATAGAACAAAACATCTAAATTTAAATATCGCATCCTTTAAATAGAAATGAAGCATGTTTAAAATATCCGTCCTATTAAAGAATTTTGAATTATAAACAAATTAAAATAAATTACTCATACAAAGGTAAAGAAAAGCATCTGAAAGTTTACAAAAAAATATCAATAGATATCGGAGATACGAGCGTCTATGATCCATAGAAATTAAAAAATATCATGAAATAGAAATATTTTTACCAAAACTGGAAATTTTATTCTTCAAATGATTTTTAGAGCACTATTGATTTCTGTACACCAATCTGTGTTAACAATTTTATGATTCTCAGGTGAAATTGTGATCACTGGACTACAGCGGATGAGAAAAGCAAAAATCATTTTCTTATCGGAACTTTTACTGTGGATAACTTTTGTTGGTAATAATTAATTTTTAAACGCCTTTTAACTTTCTTGGTTTTTGGATTACAATTATAGATTCAGGATTTATATTCTATTAGATCTCTCCGAATTTTTTAACCTAAATCTTCACAAATCATTTTTTTAACATGGCCATTTGCATATACTAAGTTTTTGATAATAAATAACGAAAATATAATAGGAAAAGCCATATTCTATACTGATTTTGAATAATTTTAGACTTTAGAATTTCAAATGCTCTCAAATTCTTATTTTAACAGACCGATAATATTTTCATAAAAAACTTTAAAAGATTTACTTTTCAATTAATGCGGCTGGGCCTTACGATCCAACCTTTATTAAAGATTGTTAGGATAGACCACATAAGTACATATACACAGAAGTTATGTTTAGACAAGATGTGTACTGTATACTTATTAGACTAAACTTAATAACTTCCATTGATTAAAAGTATTACTGTCTTCTTGATGACGAAGTTCCTTCGCCTACGTCGAACAGTGATCGAACACTTATTTGTTAATCTCAATTTATGTAGGGAGTTTTTTACTATTATGTAACAAAATTGCGTCTATTATTGTATTAGCAGCATAAAAATATGTTTCAGTAATAGGCAATGAATTATTTTAAGTTTAAAAATAAACAAGTAACGGACTTAATAATTTTCAATTATTTGCTATTTATGCTAATTTGCTAATAATTGGATTACTCCATTTTATTGGCTGGCATAATATATAAATTAAGTATTTCGGAAAAATTTCAAAACCTCAAAGTATACGACGATAGTTTGACAAGTAGTGAGAATGACATATAGGTGGCGCTCTAATTGGTAAAACAAATGCACTGTAACTTAGGTTGCCTGTTTATATGTTTACATTCCGATTTTAGATAAATCGGTTGATTAGTTTATTTTTGACAGCTGATTGAAGAAGAAGCAACACGTCGTTTTGTTAAAATGGAAAAAGCAGAGTATCGTGCGGTGATTAAATACTTCATAATTAAGGGTATGAAAGCTACCGAAATAAAAGATGAGTTACGGGAAACATTAGGTGAATCTGCTCCATCATCCGCTACAATAAGTAGATGGGTAAAGGAATTTAAACGTGGTAGAACAAGCTGTGTTGATGAAGCGCGCTTTGGAGCACCCAAAATCGTGACTTCTAAGGAAATGATTATAAAAATCCATTATATTATTACGCAATATCGACGACTCAAAGTGAGAGAGATAGCAGACATGGAAAACATTTCAACAGAACGCGTACACCACATTTTAACGAAAGAATTAGACCTTTCCAAGCTGTCGGCAAGATGGGTGCCACGATTGCTTACGACTGATCAAAAGTTCACTCGTTTGCGCATTTCCAATGAGTGTTTGGACCTTTATAAGCGGAATCCGGTTGATTTTTGTAGGCGATTTGTTACTTGCGATGAAACTTGGATACACTATAGTACACCCGAAACTAAACAACAGTCGAAACAATGGTTAGAACGTGGTTCTGCACTTCCAAAGAAAGCGAAAACCACTTTATCGGCAAACAAAGTGATGGCATCAATTTTTTGGGATTCTAAGGGCATTTTGCTCGTTGATTACCTTCAGAAAGGTGCCACAATAAACGGACAATACTATGCAGAACTTCTACAAAAATTAAATGTTGAGATTCGTGCTAAACGGCCAGGAATGGCAAAGAAAAAGATTCTGTTTCACCAAGACAACGTTCCCTCGCATACCAGCACAGTCGCGATGTCCAAAATCCACGAGTTGCATTTCTCATTAGTACCGCATGCGCCTTATTCGTCAAATCTAGCCCCTTCCGACTTCCACCTTTTTCCAAAATTGAAAACGGCACTAGGTGGAAAGAAATTTTCGTCTAACGACGAGCTTATCATCTTCGTAAATAAGTATTTTGCAAACCTTAGCAGAATATAGGAGAATATATTGAAAAATAAAAATTATTTTGTATTTAAAAAATTCGTTTTTCTTTTCCATTCTCACTACTTTCCATTCTCACTACCCTCGTATATTTCACAGTGAATTTTGATTTGATTTTCATGAAGTAAACGTACGTATCAAAAATTTATGGCAAAATCCGCTCCAACATGAAAGTTCATGGTATCATACAGAACAATGTTCCTTATAATAATACTACTTACATGTTTATAGTAATAACAATAATAATAATAATAATAATAATCCATGTCTTTTCACCTCTCAACAACTTAACACAAATTACAGGAGACATTGGCAGATCATAAATTATATTACCCCAGCGCTTTTGATGTGACCTACGATCTTTAATTGTCAGCATTCACTTTAACAGGAAAAGGAAACCACGATAAACCTACCCGGACAGCTGGTCGTCGGACTCGACCTGAGACCCACGGCCTGATAAACGATATGTTATCAATATGTTATCAATATATAAAGACTTAAGCCCTTCATTATCAATAAATATATTGTTTAGTATTGACTTTATTCTCTAAGTTTAGAATATTTTAATATTCTTAAAATCATTTTATGTGTGTATTGAGGTAATTTTTTGACGACACTAGAATAAAACGTTGAAATAACAGAAATAACTTTCTCAACTTAACAGTAATACAACAGACTAACTCCCATTTACTATAAGTCTGGTAATAAATAATCGCTCTTAATTTCTCTTAAATATTTCTTAATTAACATTTATTTTACAATCTTTATGTATCAAAGTCAGTATCCATGATAATCTATTCACGACTCCGGTTTCTTGTATGTGCCTGACGGGTATTGCAAGTGTTTCTAATCTAGAACGTGCGCTTTTTTGTTCGGGTATTTTAAAGCTCGTTAAGTGATCCACATGTACTACGTTCGCTTCGTCAAGTTGGATTGTATAAACAAACTTTATCATCCGCTTGAAAACCGAAAGTGTTGGCTTGTTGTTTGTACCTAGTCTTCATTCTGCGCCTTTCTAACTTCATCCATGTCTTCATCTGGTGTGCATTTCATCCAGGGGTGATATTAGATTCTTGATGTAGCAATCGAATCTTCTAAAATGAACTTCATGAATACTAAACATTCGTTACACAGTCTGCGAGAAAAGGGAGGTATTTGTCGAACAGGGTCGTATGTGACTTAACTCTCATCGTATAGATGGCGCTGCAATATGCTAATAAAAACAGTGGCAAGTCGTGATCCAGCCATTTTGATGTTCATTAACTACAGTTCGTAAGTAATTTTTAAGAGCACTCAGCCATGACATCTGATTGAGGATTGACGTATTGGTTTTTGTTTTGGTGATACCCAATAATTCGTTAGCCTTTTGGAACTGGAAAGTTTATTCCATGGTCGGAATTATCTACGAAATCTGCAGAATATGTTGAAACAGAGCTTCTGCCGCGGTAGTTGGTCTCTGCTTAGAAACGGTGTAGACTTTTGGCCATCTTAAGGATAAATCAATTACCATCAAAACGTTTTTAGTTTCGGACCGAGTCTCCAGAACTAGTCGAGCAATATGTATTAAAAAACGCGCTCACCAGATAGTGTTTCATCTGCCCCCGACCTCGAGTCTTCAGTACTTTGCTTACCGCACAATCTACACAGTTTTAGCAGACTTTTTCTACATCTTCCCGGCATTTCAACACTTCCTGATTCTTATTGATATCAAAATGCCTTCCAGTCACCCTATTATTGGCACGAATGAAGAGCTTCCGAAGCTCTTGACTTAGACACCATTATTTGTTTATCTTATTTCTTTCCATCAAAGTAGAGATACTCAGCCGATTCTCGAACCTCCTCATTGATCTTATTAACAATGCATGGAACGATCAAGATCAATGAGGAGGTTCTAGAATCGGCTAAACCTGAGGAAGTTTCAATGTCAAGGACGTTTCAATATCACGGAGTCTGAGGAGGCTTTAATGCCAAGGACATTGCAATGCCAAGTCAATGAGGAGGTTCTAGAATCGGCTGAGCCCAATGAGGTTTATGTAGATAATTACGTGTGAATGAAGGCATATAAAAGTAGACTTATAGAATCATGGTCAGTATTGTAAGTTATCATTAAGAGATTATTTAATATAAGAGAACAGAGTGATGATTCTTCTCAGAAAATTGAAGACGGTGAATTGAGAAAAGATACCATTGAAGATAATTTCACCAATGAACTTAAATATTATAAAGTGAACCCTGCTATAGAAGCTTTTTACTCAAATGGAATGTACCTTTAGTAGGAGAAAGGACATATTTTTTGAATAAAAGTTATTCGAAGTGGATATGTGTTGGTTTGTCACTAGATTTTAACATTGAACCAGTGCTGAAAATTTTATGAATAAAAAAGCAATGTGTGCTTTTTAATGACGAAGAGTGGGAACGACTTTTATTAGAGTGCGAAGTTGAAAAAATATTTTCAATATTACAATGGGACATTTCCAGTTATTAATAGTTTCAGTTTGCAAATGTCTAGTGAATGTTTTGATGGTTCATTATAATATTGAAAATAGAAAACGATGGGGAGTTTTTATATTTAGCTTATGAAAGTTTGTTGGAATTGTAACTTTTAAAAGATGTGAAATCTCGATTAGCACTTTTAACAAAAATATAAAATATTGTGAAGTTTATAAGATATTGATGGATGAAATAAGTAGAAGCGGAAAAGATATAAAATTGGAAATAGAAAAAATTTTTAATGGGGCGACATCTAAGTCTGTTTGCATAACAAAGGAGTTAGTCCTACATGGGCTGAAGAAAATTTATAATGGTGTTGATTTATTGAGGAAAATTAATTTGAAATTATAAAATTACAAAATTATGTATGAGTATGAGGAACAAGTATAGAAAAAGCTTAAGGCATGATAGTATTAGAAGAAGTAGAAATATTGGTAAGAGAAAATGTGTTTTGACGGACATTAAAGCTGCATATCATAGTGAAGTCTGGAAGAAGAATTTTGTATTACCTTCGTGTTTTAAAGTTATTGCAATTCCCAAGAAAGGTGAATTTTTGCCTTTAATTCCACTGTTTGCAGCTCTGGGTGCTTTAGAATCATTAGGTGGAAGTGCTGCAACAGTAGCGAAGGCAGTTAATACTGTTAAAGCAGAGAAAGATCAGTTAGATGAAGCAAAATGTCATAATTATATTTATATATATATATATATATATATATATATATATATATATATATATGTATATATACATATACATATATATATATATATAAAACCTTATAAAGCGAGTTGTACCATAGTGTGTATTTACTAAACGGAATCGGGTCAAAAAGGGGTTAAATGAATTACCTCGGAAACGTTTAATTGAAAATGATTTATGGAAATATGTTAGGAGATGGAAAATAAGAAAATTTCGAGGTATATTTAGTAGAGATACTTTGCCAAACATTATTATACAATATTTATTATCGAGTATTATAGAGTATAATTATAGAAGAAATTTAGATATTAATAGTGTAAGCATTTGTGTTTATTGTTTTTGAAGGAGTTGATTAACTGAAAATATGAAGATGCTCGAGAAAATATCTTTATATAAGAAAGATGTAAATATATAAAGATGGATCATGATAATACTGAAGGTATGAATGATTTAACTTTTGTGTTGTCTGGAAGCGCATCACAGATAGGACGTATATTGTATATGTATAGGGTGGAGCAGAGGAAACGCATGTTTTTCACTATTGAATGACTGGGAAACGGTTCGATAAAATTAATAAAAACAAGCATTAAGTGATAGATGTTTTTAATGCAGTTTTGAAATATACATACTTTAATTAGGTTCGAAAAATAATGTCTTGGAGATGACGTCCTTCTTGCTGGATACAAATTTGGATCCTCTCCTGAAAGTTACGGACGGCTCTCTCCAACATTGCATTCGGCACGGCTTCAATTACTTGACGAATGGAATTCTTCAGGTCATTGATTGTGCGAGGCTTGTTCATGTAGACTCTAGATTTCAAATATCCCCACAAAAAGAAGTCGCATATCGACAAATCGGGTGAGCGAGGGGGCCAGTGAACATCACCATTTCTCGAAATAACATGTCCTGGAAATATTTGTCGAACCACTTCCATGGATGCTCTCGCCGTGTGAGCTGTGGCACCGTCCTGCTGAAACCATATTTTCTCATATTCACTTGACGCCTTTCAAGTTCTGGATGGTGAAAATTGTTTAGCATTTCAACGTAGCGCACTGATGTCACAGTAACTGTAGTTCCTTCCTTTTCAAAAAAATAGGGTCCAACAATTCCCATCTTTGAAATGCAGCACCACACTGTTACTTTCAAACTGTGGAAAGGTCTTTGGTGCAATTGATGTGGGTTCTCCGACGCCCAAAACCGACAATTTTGAACATTGACGTAACCGTCTAGATGAAAATGTGCTTCATCACTCATGCGGACTGTAGCATCTGCATCTTCCGTAAAAATTTCGTCCATTACGCGACAAAACTCTCTGCGTTACACAAAATCCCCTTCACTAAGCTGCTGGACGATCACTAACTTGTACGGGTGAAACTTAAGATCATCATGTAAAATGCGATGAAGCGAACGACGTGACATACCCAGCGCTACAGCCTGTCGTCTAGTCGATCGCTTCGGACTAGCAACAACTGCCGTTCTCACTAGTTCTACATTTTCCAGATTTCGTACTGAACGGGGAATACCAGGTGGTTGCTTTTTCATCACAGATCCAGTACTTCTAAACGCTGCAACCCATCGGAGTACAGTATTTCGATCAGGCACTCCACCTCGACGTCCAACTCTAAAATTTTGACGGAAAAGACATTTCACTGTGACTACGGAATCATTGTTTCTAAAGTACTGCTCGACAACGAACACGCGATGCTCTACGCTCCAACGCTCCATAGCAACTGAAACTGCGTTGCATGGGCAGTCTGCAAACATTCATTCAAGGACAATACCCCCTCACGTCGCCGCGTACTAGTTCGAAAAACATGCGTTTCCTCTGCTCCACCCTGTATATGTTAAGTCTGCAGACTTATAATTCAATTCCAAATGTAAGATTACCTTTGTTATAAATCTATTATCAATGATCCTTATCAGGAGGTATATATTGGGTCTGGGAAAAAGTTCGTGGCGTTTTTTCAGTAAAATTCAACTGGTCCCCGCATGGCGCGTGGACGAATTCATTTAAACCGAATATGCTCCATATTATCGACAATGTTTCGCCATTTTTTTGGTAGATCCATGATCCCATCGGTGAAAAACTTCTGTGGTTTCTGGTCGAAAAACTGAATCAAGTAGTTTTCACAGGCTTCTTTTGAAACCAACTTAATTCCATTGAGAGAGTTCTGCAGAGATCGAAACAGATGATAGTCAGAGGGTGCTATATCCGGACTGTAAGGTGGGTGCATCAAAACTTCCCAACCAAACTCTCTCAATTTTTGACGGGTCATCAAAGAAGTGTGTGGTCGGGCGTTGTCATGATGGAAGACAACACCTTTCCTATTAATCAATTCGGGCCGTTTTCTTTCAATCGCCTGGCGTAATCTCTCTAGTTGTGGACAGTAGAGTTGAGAATCAATCGTCTGACCAGTTGGAAGTAGCTCGTAGTGGACGATTCCCCTCCAGTCCCACCATACACACAGCATCACTTTTTTTGGCGTCAATGTTGGCTTAGCGAACGCTTGTGACGGCTCACCATCCTTTATCCACGATCTTTTACGCTTCCGATTATCGTACGTAATCCATTTTTCATCTCCGGTTATTAAACGTTTCAGAAACGGCTCGATTTCATTCCGTCTCAGCAGCGCATCGCAGATGTTAATTCGGTCCATCATGTTTTTCACGCTCAACTCATGAGGAACCCATACGTCAAGCTTTTTTTTGTAACCAGCTTTGTGTAAATGGTTCAAAACAGTTTTGTGGTCAATGCCTAGCTCCATGCCAATATCGACACTGCTGATTGGACGACCGGAGCGTGACTCATCTTTCACATTGAAATTTCGAGAACGAAAGCGAGCGAACCATTTCCGCGCAACAGATTTCGATAAAGTACCTTCACCGTACACAGCACAAATTTTATCACAAGCCTGCGCAGCGTTCTTCCCCTTATCATAATATTGCAGAATATAGCGAAATTTCTCATTATTCTTCTCCATTTTCAAGTGCGAATAACTTTCCAACCACTGCACCGATTACAATGTTTCTACGCTCAAACTAACGTTCGGAAGGTCATTTAAAAAACGAGCCGTCGGTGGTGTCGCTGTGACTTGTTGTTCTTTAGTTATCGGCAACCAATGCCATCTATCGGGAAAAACGCCACGAACTTTTTCCCAGACCCAATATAACTGTTCGACATGGTACTTATGACGTATGTACATGATATAGGAAAATATAGTATATTGGTGAACAATTGCGAATTAAAGAAGGCGATCGAAATTTTTTTTGTATCAAATGATAATAGCAAGACTATGAAGGTTTATATGGGCTCTACGGTGGCAGTTGATTTTTCAGTTGAAAATTCAATAGGTTCGTTGTTTGGTTGTCATCGTAATGTAATTGGTGTAAATACTCCGGTTGTTAGTGATGAAATTATTGAATAAATAAAATCAGTGATATTGATATTATGTGTAATGTAGCGGATGGTTCTTATATAAATGGTGAATTGTCTCATGTTTTATATCATTTTTATCCAAATGTTCCACCAGGATTTAAAA
Organism: Dermolepida albohirtum; assembly: GCA_031893035.1. Lineage (NCBI taxonomy): Eukaryota > Metazoa > Arthropoda > Insecta > Coleoptera > Scarabaeidae > Dermolepida > Dermolepida albohirtum. Next base: position 90,537 of record JAVIWB010003738.1, read on the forward strand.
TAATAAAAGTCCCGAAAGAGAAGATTTATATGCCTGTAAATACTAATGTGTTACGTAATATATGCAAGCTGTCGATCAGGCAACACGTCTAGTTCTTTTCAGAAGTGAAGAGTTGACATTATATGTACATATTAAAAGAAGGATACGAGTTGAAGATAATGTTAACATGAGAAGAAAGATTAATGTTGTGAATAAATTGTGGAAGTTATCGTTGGATAAAAATTTTGCCGAAATTAGTTAACGATTATTATAATACCATACATAGAACAACAAAGCCTGGACTCATTGAAGTTAATCCAAGAAATGCTAAAAATATTTTAAGAAGCGTTTATAGTAATATCAAAGTTACCGATCTAAAAACTTCTGAATTCAAAGTTGGAGATTCGGTTCGCATCAGTAAATGTAGACACGAATTCTCAAAAATGTATACCCCAAATTGATCCAACAAAATATTCACAATTAATAAACTGCAAAGTATTTATCCTAGAACGTACATCTTACAAGATTCTGAAAAAGAAAATGTTCTTGGTGGGTTTTATGAATCCGAATTGAGCATCCTAATATGCCCATCGAAAAAATAGTAAAGTAAATCCAAGGATAACGCACTATGAAGACTATGGTGTATACATAAATTTAAACAACACAACATTCATAATGAACTGCTTTTTATTAAACAATAGTAAACACGTACACGATAATTATAACAAATACATAGTAATTAAAAAATACATACACAATTATTATAGTAAACAAAGAGAAAATAAGTAATACATATACACAATTCTAAAATATTAAAACAGTATTTTAAAGTAACTATCGTAACTTCTGATTTTGAGGGAAATTTTCCAAATTATTGATTTCAGAAATTGAATTATTTAAATTTTTCTCACGTTCTAACTCCTCTATTTGATAATAACTCCATGCTAAGATATTTTGTTTACCGGGAAGAATATATCGCTTATCATCTTTACATAAAAGAGCAAATTTATTTTTTAATTCAGTGAACACCGTATGCAACTCATCTCGAAATAAGTACATCCTTCTCGTAACGGTTCCATTATCTTTTACTACACTCCTATAATCAGAACGTTATTTTTTCATCAATAATATCTTTTTTAACCTTCTGAGCAGTTTTTACAGTTCTATTAAGTAATTTAACGTAGTAATTTTTAGTACCGGTCCTATAAAAAGATTCAATTCCACTAGCGTGTTCGTCCTTTATTTTACTCAATGTGGGTAGAGTAGGAGATATTTCGTGTAAATTTTCTTCAGCAAAATTAAGAGTATCGAAGAACATATTTAAATTGTTTTTAATGGCTTTGTATATATTATAATTTTGCACGCATATAACTAGTGAACCTGTGTCTGTATACAGCCACGAAACCTCTGTATCGAACATAGGTTTAAAAAAATCATGAAAAAATGATATATTACCTTCTTAACTATCATAGTTCTAAAATAGTAAATCCTGCATATACAGGCTTTACATATTCTACCCGCACTTGTGCTAGTTCGATAGCTGTTAGGGATTCAGAAAATACTTTACATGATTTAAAACTTGGCTTTGCAATATATGCACAGCACCAATTCTTTTATGAATAGTTTTCCAATGAGAAACGAGTTTTATATTAACGCTATTTTCCATATTTTCCGTTGCCTTTTCAAATATGCTGTAACCATTAACTTATAAAAGTGCTTAAAAAGCTCTTTGATGGATTCGTTTCGTTTTATTGTATTAAAATAAATGTATTTCTTTAACCAACAACTTTGTTTAAACCTAATTTCACGACGAATTCTACATAGTTTCAGTCATTGATTTGTATTGTTCCACAATTAGGTAATGTATCACATAATTATATTTTTTGTGAAGGTTTGGGATTAATTTATTATACTTCAAATGATGTGAAATAACGTGTTCAAGGCAAAAATAAAAATATTATGGTACACATACTCACGCCTCCACGTACTTTTGAAAAATTAAACATATGTCGGTAATTCTAAACTTATAGGCATTATGTGCAACATAGCGTCCGAACTTAATACTGGTGATATAAAATAATGTATGGGATCTAATTAACAATTGTTCATGTAAATATTTCGAAAATTTTCAAAAACATCTGCAAGTAGTAGAATATCTGATTAAATGTGTATATGTGTAACGAACGAACGTTCTCGCGGTTGTAAGTATGAGTAAGATTAGATTCTCGTTTTCTCCGCAATGTTGTACCGAAGTTGTCGAAAGGATCGGTGTCTCGACGTTTCGATAACATCTCAATCATCTTCTTCAGAAGTTGTTTCGTAGTGAAGGTTGACGTCGAAGGTTTCGTAGTGACGTAGACGTAGGTTGATGCTTCACTACAAAACAACTCCTGAAGAATATGATTGAGATGTCATCGAAACGTCGAGATGCCGATTCTTTCGAGAACTTCTCTCCAACATCGCGGAGAGCCCGAGATTTTAGTATTATATATACATTTGTACATAACGGGTGGGCCATTTAAAAGTTTAAATTTAAAAATGCAATAAAACAAAAGTGGTTTGAATTTTTTTGTTGTGAAGTACAATTGTTCCGGTTAGAGATGGAATATTTTTTCATTCATATGGCTGCCGCGGCTGGCCTCACAGTACCCCATTCGATCGGACAAATTTTCAAGCATTTTTTCGAGTGTATGGGGTTGTATCTGGTCAATGGCATCACGAATGTTGGTCTGCAATTGCTGAATTGTCTCTGGTTTGTCAACATAACACTTGTCTTTAACGGCGCCCCACAGAAAATAGTCCAATGGTATCAAATCGCAGCTTCTTGGCGGCCAATTGACATCACCATTTCGGCTAATTAAACGGCCATCAAACGTTTGACGCAATAAATCGATTGTGGCATGAGATATGTGACAAGTTGCACCATCCTGTTGAAACCAAACATCGTTTACATCAATACCATGAAGAGCGGGCACAAAAAAAAACGGTTTCATGGTGCGATAGGTGTCTCCATTGACCGTAATGGTTGCGCCGTCATCATTTTCAAAGAAATATGGGCCAATGATGCTTGCGCTCCACAAGCCGCACCAAACAGTCAGTCGTAATGGGTGCATTGGCTTCTGTAAGACCACGTATGGGTTTTCTGAGCCCCAAATATGGCAATTTTGCTTGTTAACGTACCCACCAAGATGAAAATGAGCTTCATCCGAAAAGAAGATTTTTTGGCAAAATCGACATCCTCGTGCAGTTTCTCGTTGGCCCATCTAGCGAAGCGAAAACGAAGCGGATGGTCGTGCGGCATCAACTCTTGAACCAATTGAACTTTGTAAGGCGTCATACCGAGATCTTTTCGCAAAATTCGACGTAAACTGGTGTGTGAAATGTTCAATTCTTGAGAACGACGATGAGTTGATGTTGATGGATTCTCACGCACACTCTTAGCCACAGCTTCGATATTTTCGGGTGTACGCACGCTCACGTCTTGGCGCAACAACAATGAAACCAGTTTCACGAACTTTAGCGTATACCGGGCACTGTTGGTCCTTCTCTGCGACCAAATTTTGTACGACATTTTCGTGCAATTTCCGACCGATTGTCTTTGTTTTGGAAATAAATTTTCAATAAATCCCAACATTGCTCAAGCGTAAATCGATTCATTTCGTTCAGTGGAGATAATATACTGAATTTTGTGATATAATAGAATGACATAAGTATTGCCAGATTCGAAATAACCGGTGGTTCAAATTTAAACCGACAGATGGCCCACCCGTTATATACATATATCACTATATTCGCTTAATAAATTATACTCAAACAAATTCCAAATCCATTCTGCTCTACGATAATCTTCATCACTTACGTTACTATTCGAAAGTAGACCATAAAAATATTCTTTACTAGGTAGGTAATTTTAATGGAGCCTGTGGTTGATTAACTAGATCACTGAAGGTTGATATGTAACCCCTTGCCACAATAATTTTCGTTTTCTGTATACGTATTTCGACAACTAAGTTGTCATCATCAGCAGATAATTAAACAGTGTCGCACCTAGACAACTACGGTAAAAATGCCCGTACGAAAAACAACTTCCGCACGCAATCCGTACTGCTGAAAGCCAAAACGTACACGAACGTCTTTACACTGTTCACCATCTAAATAGGATGCTAATATTTAAAGAGATTCTCATAAATCTAAATGAACCTAGGAATTTCAATTTGTAAAACACTCTCCTTTTTCTGCCATTGCAATCAATAGTATCCCCTATATATATTTTCTTATAAAACGATATGTATTTTGCTTTATGTTGAGCAATGACATCTACTTCTTTTTCCAGTGCTAATGATTTTGCAAATAAATGAGTATTATCATTCAATAAGTTATGAAACATAATTGCCACATATCGGGAATTTTATCATTTATATTACATACCATATGTGAAGCACCTCGATACAATTCAGTCATGCGATCGAGATCGTGAACTTTATCATCAAGTGATTCTCTTTTACATATATGGCATATTCTTGCTTACTCATAATGTATATACTCATTAGTTAAAGGTCTTATTTCTACCACTATACAAATTTAATATCCGTTTCTAATACTTTTATAAAATACGCCCACGATAAAAACGCAATTTACTTAAGTTATCATCAAAGCAACATTTTACATAATACGCAAAAGAATATGGTTTATGTTTGAAACATTTCACAGCAAATGGTTTGGAAAGATTCGGTTCTGATGTATGAATAGATTTTCAAATCAAAATTAACAATAATAAAAGAAATATCATACTTTTTAATTTTCAAGTCTACAGTCTTCATTTTCGTGTCTGCGCATTTTTTGTTCACATGTAGAAAAATTGAACACGCTTCTCGTATATATTTCCGATGTCCGCCTTGAGATCTCTGTGATGAAACTAATCAAGACAAATCCAGCAATCCAGCAGTAGTGTGAACTCCTATCTTCCGTGTTAATAAGTAATAAACTAATGTAGATAATTCTCCGTTTTGTAAAATATTTCATGTACTTTTATTGCACCATTAAAGTATTGCTCAATAGCGTACACATTGATGGATATATTATTTTCTTCTTCGAATGTAATATCTTTCAAAGAGATGGAGAAAGTTAGATCAGTGAAGTCAGCTACAGTATCATAATATGGATATGAAATAATCCTTTGCGAAACTACTACTGGCTCAGTTTAAGCTGAAGTAATAGCTCAAACAAAACAAGTGCTGTCAGAATTTTGAAAATTTATGATTTTTTCCTTTTCTTTATGGACGTAAATCGGTAAATCTATATGACTGGTATCTCTCATTGGATTATACTTGTTGATATTCACTTCTAAATACGAAATTGCTCAACGTCAATGCTAAAAAATACATGAAAAGTAAATTAATAATTTTTCCGAATCCCGCCCTTGAAATTCACTCATTTTATTCTTAATTTCATCGATATATTCATCATATAATGTATATATATATATATATCACTTACATGAGTTATGATTTATTACGAGGGTTGAATGATTTTATTTCCACATTCTCCTTGGTTAATAAATAATATATTGCATATAGTTCCAAATTAGTTTTCATAGAATTGTGAACACATGAAATACCATCTATCAATGTTATCACTGTTTCTCTAATATTATTCGGAAATTCTTCCACATCGGTCTATCTCCAAATACACCAACGTTCTTATTTACACCATCATAAACAAGTACGAATGATTTACTTCTGTGCATAGCGCTGCGAATATGTGCAGTATAACAATTTCTATTCACAAATACACTACATATCTCACATTTCATTACATCTAAATTATTACTTGTATTATCTGGTTTCATTCTCTTTCCTTTACATGAAATGAACATGTTTCGATTTCCATTATCTCCACGAATAAATTCTTTACCACAATGTTCCCGTTCCAACATTTTGATTACACTTAATGAATATATCTTAAATCGAAACTACGTTGCGTAAACACAAAATTGAACTGTTACTCAAATGAAACAAGCATCTCCTTATAAAGCTCTTGTCATCAAAGGTTTGCTACTGGCATGGAGCAGATATCTTCATCCAAACTTCTCACTGAATGTTAAATGGGTGAATAATCTTTAAATTAAAACTTAACTCAACTTATTATTTACATATATACACTTAATAAAGTAATAATATTCCAAATCATTACCATAATCTTCTGCTGTCTGTAATTGTTTCGGCATCGAAGTCAATGCCATTATAAATATCCTTTTTATTAGCTTTTCCAATAATTTCTAACTATATCATCATTACTTTCTTCTTTATATTTAATATCGTCATCAATAATTTCTGACATACTAACTTTCAGAACATCATCATCATCATCATCACATCATTAACCTCTATTCCAATCATTTCTAAAGCGTAAATTTTATTTAATTTTTTTATTTAATAATTCGAATTTATGTTTTTTTTTCTTAATACAACGCGTATTTTCAATTACATCAATTTGAATGTTATTAAAATAAAACAAGCATTGGTTTATAAACTTCTCATCAAAAAACGACATTACCTTGACTTTGACATTGGAATTATCTTAACATTGGAATGACATCTATATAAAGAATGATCTTGACATTAGCAAATCCTTAACATCAAATGAAATAACCTTGAAATTCATACGACTTCGACATCGAAACGACTTTGATCTCGAAACGTCCTCGACTTTGAAATGTCCTTGACTTTGAAACCTAGTTGTCTCAGCTATAGCTAATAATTCGCTTCTTATCACATAATAACAATACAACTGAATAACTATCATTTACATATAATTCTGATAATAAATAATTTCAAAAACATTTTTACCAATGTCACTGAAATAGCACTGATTACTATAATTTTTACGCATCATAGTTAGTATCTCTAATGATGATCGATGCAACATTTTGGTTATATACGTCGAGTATCGCAAGTGTTTTTGTTCTAGAATAGGCACTTTCTTAAACGTTCGGGTATTTTCTACTTCGTGGACATTGCTCGGTATATGTCTCGTAACAGTATTATATATTTTAGTAGAGACATTTACTTTCTTAAATGACTTTTAATTATATTGATTATATAGACCGCAAAATTATAAGTGTACATTTCACGGAAAAATATAAACGCCTTAATAAATTCTAAAAATTTTAAAGGATGAATAAAAAAACAAATACTTACTATATTTATTTGCAGAAACTATTCGAGACGTGCATTTAGATTGGTCCTAAAAATTCTTTTTCCTTAATAATATTTAAATGAATATAAATAAATATATATATAACCGAAACGTCGGCAGATATACTAGTGACGCGGTTCCAGCCCGGAAACCCAGAAGCAAATAGCATATATATATATATATATATATATATATATATATATATATATACATATACGCTTCTGTAAAGAGTCGTGTTTTGTTTGTATATTAATTGAGTCTGAAAACTTCCTTAATTAAGCTGTCAATAAAAGATTTTTTCTTATAAATAGATGACGATACGCCAAATTTTTTTTACCGCATGCTCAAAGCCAATAAGACACATTTTTTATGTATTTACTATATTATCTTCAAAATCTTTTATTTTCATACTCAGATTTTTGCTGAGAAACAATTGCTGGTAAGTCAAAACGTGAAAAAGTGGTCTATGGAGAAAGTACACAGTTAAAAGTTTGTGATACCGTTTCGTGTCTACATAAATATTGCTGTGTATTTTGAACTAGACATTAATATGAGTATTAATATAAACATGCGTAGTGCTAAAACGTTTAAATGTGCATACAAAGTGGTACAATATCAAATTCACACATAATATTCTTATATACAAGAATTCTTTATATAAAAGGTTTACTATTCTTATTAGAAATATTGCATTCATGTTCATAAAGATGTACATTATAATGTAGAAAAATTTAATTTTATTTTTGAACGGATACCGATTATTTTGCTTCGGATACACTTAATATAGCAAGATTGTTTTAATATATCGTATTGTGAGATGTTCTTATATATCTTGAGAAATACTAAACCTTCCTTATGTCGCGAGTTTTATATTCCACAACCTCTATAAAGAATGAACATTTATCTAAATACTCTTATTGTATATAGTTGTTAGAGTTTGGATTTCATTTCTTATAACGTTGAAATATATATATATATATATATGTATATATGTATATATATATATATATATATATATATATATATATATTAGGTGCGCAACTAAGTTTTCGCTGTTTTTTGATGAAAATGCAACTTTATTGTGAAAAAATGTTTATAAATGAAACATTCAAAATATTGCCCATCGCTAGCGACAACTTTTTCCCATCTTTCTGACAGAGTTCGAATACCGTCACGGTAGAAGTGTTCGTCTTTTGAGGCTATCCACGAATCAAGCCATTTTGAGATGTCTTCATATGAGCGGAATTGCTGATTAGCCAGACCATATGCCATCGCACGGAACAAGTAATAATCGGACGGCGCAATATCTGGGGAATATGGCGGGTGGGATAGGACCTTCCATTTGAGCGTTTCTAAGTAGGTTTTAACGGGTTTGGCAACGTGAGGCCGAGCGTTTCATGCTGTAGAATCACTTTTTTGTGCCTCTGCTCGTATTTTGGCCGCTTTTCGCGCAGTGCTCGGCTCAATCGCATCAACTGAGTTCGATACCGTTTCTCAGTAATGGTTTAGTTCGGTTTCAACAGCTCATAATGAATAACACCGCCCTAGTAACACCAAATACAAAGCAAAACCTTAGCAGCGTGAATATTCGGCCGAACCGACGACGTAGAAGCATGACCGGGCACTCCCCATGATTTTGTTCTCTTTGGGTTGCTGTAATGAATCCATTTTTCATCACCCGTAACGATGCGATGAAGAAAACCCTTCCTTTTTTGCCGCTGGAGCAGTTGTTCACAGGCGAAGAAACGACGCTTAACGTCTCTTGGCTTCAAATCATAAGGAACCCAAGTTCCTTGTTTTTGAATCATTCCCAACGCACGCAATCGCTGGGAAATGGCTTGGCGGGTAACTCCTAATGCTGAAGCAAGTCTTTTTGCGTTTAGCACGGATCCTCATCGAGCAATGCCTCCAATTCAGCGTCTTCGAAGGTTTTTGGTCTTCCTTCACGCGAACGGTCGTCAACATCGAAATCACCGTCTTTGAAGCAACAGAACCAATCACGGCGTGTTGTTTCACTTAGAGCAGCATCTCCGAAAACTTTTTGGAGTTCTCAATCCGCTTCAGCCGCCATTTTCTTCGAATGAAAGAAGAAAAGCAACACTTCCCGCAAATGAAGATTATTTGGCACAAAATCAGACATTTTCACACAAACAAAAGTATATGACGCAAAAACAAAATCACTAATGTGTCAAAGCGGTTTGTTTACTATATTTCTAAGCTTGGTTCATGACGTTTTGGTTATGTCACAATCGACCAGCATTTACTACTGGAGCCATCTCTTGAAAAACAGCGAGAACTTAGTTGCGCACCTAATATAATATATATAGAATATAGTGTAAATGTATTTATAACATAAAACATATGCTAAGTTTGTTGGAATCCGGAACCAATAAATTTAATTTGAATATATTCTCATGATGGTTATAAATGTTGATATACCTAAAAATAAACTTAGGTAGAGTTTATATAATATAAACATAATGATGAAGGATAATGCCGTACCTGAATATGCTATATAATAATGAGTTTGGAAATAAATTCTTTAGTATACAATTTTTGTGTGACTCTGCAAGTAATTGGTTATCTATGTGGAAGCTCAATCAAGGTCAAGGTTACGTCAAAACATCAATACTTACCATCATATAATGTGAAAGATTACAGTAATTGTTAGCGAATGTTAAAGAGACACGCTTAAATATAATGAGTAAAACGTCCCGCAGATGACAGTAGCGCTTTCGAAATTTTATAGAAAAAAAAAACAAAAAAATGTGTATTTAATGTAAAAGAAAAATTTAAACAAATAAATTTAATTCATAATGTATTCAGAAATGAAATTAAAGCATTTTGAAAAAAGATAGTAAAGTGATAAAACGGTGGCGTGGAAGATAAAAGAACAGTCCACATCATGTTTGCCAACACTGATTGCGTGTAGAGCGCTCCAACAAGTCTTTGGACGTTGTATATAAGCGAGAGTAATAGGCGAAGACAGGAGTATTCGCCTGACCCTAAAAGCTAAAGCTAAAGACGTAGAAAAGTTTTGTAAATATTTGTGGGTATAAAATTTTATTGTTTATTTTACTATATAGTAGTGACATGTTAGAGGGCCTACCTCTCCATAAAGGTACTAATAAACGCATTTTTATTAATTTAATTTCACTAATAATTTATTTTGCATTATTTAAAATTGGTTTCTTGTCAGGATTTAACCGATTTACGTGCTAGGTGATCACCATGTGTGTACTAGATAATTGGATGTATTTAAATTACGGGGTTCAGTTTAAAAGTTTATTTTGTATTATCTTAAAGATTTGTTTGTGCAAGCGCATTGGTGTATTTAAAATAGTTGATTTATTTTAATTTTAAAGACAGATAAAAAATAAATATTAATTTTTTTTGCTTTGGATTATAATTATTGTAATTTAAAACTTTTAAATTTGTATCAATGCATATATTATATCACCGGCTCAATCCAATGACTCACGATTCCATGTATTTTACAATTAAAATACATACATACACAAAAAATAAGCGTCGGTACGGTATATCTTTCACCAATGTTGTGTCAAAATATCATGACATTTGCATCATTAGAAGCAGAGAAATTGCGCATAAAGTAACAGTGTGTATTTGGCGTTGGTCGAAAAAGCAGAGAAATTGCGCATAAAGTAACAGTGTGTACTTTGCATTTGTCGAAAAATTAATTTTGAGCAAAGAGCGAACATCAAGTACTGTTTTAAACTCGGTAAATGGTTTACTGAAACGTTTAATTTGATAAAATAAGTATGGTGATGCATCTTTATCACGTATGAGTGTGTATGAGTGGTATAAACGATTTAAAGACGGTGGTACGGACATAAATGACGGCAAACTTGTGCGTGAATTTATCGTAAATGACCCGAAATCATCATTGCGATACGTGGGAATGGAATTAAATATTTCCAAAGATTCAATTCATCGCATTTTGACACAGAATTTGGGACTGAGGAAGATTTGTGCAAGGTTTGTACCACAAAAGCTAACCGAATTCAATATTGTACAGACTTGATTAAAGACTCAAAAAAGGACGAAAACTTGCAACTGGCGATGAGACGTGGTGTTTTCAATATTATCTAGAGACCAAGCATCAAAGACCTGAATGAAGCATCCAAGAAGAGTTTGTACCAACTAGTTAAACAGTCAATGTTGTATATTATCTTGGTGCTATGAAGCGTCTTTTGGCGCGTATTCGTCGTGTGCGTCCTCAATATCGTGAAAATGATAGCTGGCGTTTGTTACATGATAATGCACCATCTCATCGCTCGACGCTTATCACTGATTTTCTAACTACAGATGGCATTTTAACTATCAATCATTCACCCTATTCACCGTATTTCGCCCCCTGTGATTTCTATCTATTCTCCAAACTACATTTTCCGATGAAAGGACAGCGTTATGCCGATGCCGAATCTATTAAAAAGTCTCTGAAGGATATCTCTAATGACGAACTTAAAAATTCATTCGACATGTTTGTTAATTGACCGTGCAAAATGTTGAAAAAAATATTGAAGCCTAGGGCGACTGCTTTGAATAAAATAAATGAATTTTACCAAAAATGGTAAGCTTTTGTATATTTTTTTAAGAAAGTTCGGTTTTCTCTGTGACAGACTGTGTATGTATACATATTTATATTCAGTCTTAGTTGATGTAATAAAGTGTAGTTAGTGAGAATAATTTACTGTTTTATTTATCTGGCCGTCGTGTTAACTGAATGTTAGACCTAGTTAGACCAAAGAACTCTTACTCAACTTTATTAATATTTTAAAAATAATCTAAATAAAAGAGTCTCATAATTAAATATCGTGCTGTCAGTAAATGTTTATGTAAACACTTAAATTGTATTTAATATTTTATAGCAGCATATATTATATATATATATATATATATATATATATATATATATATATATATTTAAATGTCGCATCTAACAACGTGGTGCGTATATCACAAAGTGTATTTATTTAATAGCTTTTGAAATTGGAATTCTTACATTAACGTGGTAATAATATATATAATATTATTTGAAAAGGAATAAATTTTCACTTGATAGAAATAACCAAGCATATTCTAAGATAACATACTTTTTCAAAGGAACAAGGGAGTCAGTTATTTGAAATGGAACAAATGGATGTATCGAGAGAAATTTGTTTTGTACAGGCAAAATTGCTGCAATACGTTTCAGCGGTATAATCAGTTAGTCGTTGTGACAATAAGGCAGGAGGATAGGTAAGAAATATTACAACACCCACAAGAAGAAATATTCACAAGAACTGAATATACTTGCTGTCCATTAATAAATACACAAATTTGTTTAAAGATAAGTGGAAGATGCAGTTAATCAAAACGAAAGCAAAAAAACTCTGACCACATCAATTTTCGTTCTCCGTAAATATGTTTCGACAACTAAGTTGTCATCATCAGCAGATTATTAATCAGTGTGTCGCACCTGGATTAGCAGTAATGCTTACATGGAAAAAAACACTCATTCCACCATAACCAAAACATACTGACGTTCACACAACATCTGTAAGTCAATATTTCTTAGTTTTAAAAACTAACACTTGCAGTGTACCCCCCCCCCCTCACTTACGAACCTTTCTAATGGTCGTGTTCTCCAGGAACTCATATAGGCCAGAATATGGTTGACTGTTTAAGCACAGTTATACAATACCGAAAGATGAAAAACTAACTAAATACATAAAAAATCAACCAAACAAGTAGATATGGTATATTGTCAAATTGTTATTTATTTCAAGTTCAACACAGTAGGTTATTATCCCTCTGGTATTACAATTCTTAACTTTGTATTTCTGTTTATTATATTCAAATTATGCATTATCGACTACAGTATCTATTATTTACACAAGTTTTGGCGTTATTACGCATAGTTTTTCTTTGTATTTGGCTTAAGTGAAAATTATTTGCCATCATCCGCGTAACGTAAAAATTTTGAATTCTTTATTTTGTCGTTCGACATTTGCAAGTTGAATGTTCTCCTTGTCCGCCGGTTTTTTTTTCTTTAACATTAATAATTTAATATTACACATTTCTTTGTTTTCTTTAACATTAATAAATCCACAGTTAATATTCTTGTAACATTAATAATTCAATAGGATACAGTTAGTAATTTTAACGTTAATAATTTAACATTATACAGTTAGTGTTTTTAACATTAATAATTCAGTAGTATACGGTGACTAATTTTAACATTAATAATTCAATAGTATGCAGTCAGTAATTTTAGCATCGATAATTTAATGGTATGCCGCTGGCAAGATTTTGGTTAAGTAATACTGCATTGTTTGTCATTTTTGTGAACTTGATATACATATATTTGGGGGAAAATGACTTGTGAATTTAATTTTGCATAGAAGATTTGCTTGGGCAGTTCAAATATTTACTATAGCTTTTAGACTACTGTAGGTATTAGATGGCGTTTGGGGATTTCGTGATACTGTAGCATCTTTATAATATCGTTAGTAATTAATAGTTTCAACCCGATATAGCTCAAGAAGGCCGGGTGGAATTTTCAAATGCGCCAGCAGGTAGATTGGGGGGGGGTAACAACCCTCTCTTGGTTATATTTTCACATTTTTATATGTTTGTTCTTTGTGAGATGTTCTTATATTTCATGAAAAAACAAAATCTTTCTTTGTTGTGGGATTTAACCTCAATAAAGGATGAATATTTAAATACTTTTATTATACATATATATTGGGTTGGCAACTAAGTACTTTCGGTTTTGTAGTATAAAATAAAACACTTTTTTTTTAAACAAAGAATAGTTTTTAATCAATTATATATTTTCCATTTTGCTCAATGACCTTTTGCCGTCTTTCTTTCAGCTGCATGATTCCGCGCTCATAAAATTTCTGGTCCTTATCAGCAAAAAACTGGACCAGGTGCGAGTGAAGGTCATCGTCATTTGTGAAAGTTTTACCATTCAAAGAATTCTGCAAACTTCGAAATAAATGGTAATCAGATGGTGCTAGATCAGGGCTGTATGGGGGATGTGGCATCACTTACCAGCCAAGCTCCAATAGTTTCCCACGAGTTGCCAAAGATGTGTGAGCCCTTGCATTATTTTGGTGGAAAACTACACCTTTCCGATTTGACAATTCTGGCCGATTTTCTTTGATTGCTTCATCCAGTTTTATTAATTGTTGACAGTAAACATCAGAATTGATCGTTTGGTTCCTTGGAAGCAGCTCAAAAAACACAATACCTTTGTAATCCCACCAAACTGACAGCATGATCTTTTTTTGGATGCAATTCAGCTTTCGATGTGGTTTGAGCTGGTTTATCGTGTTTGCTCCATGATCGTTTTCGAACTATGTTACTGTACAGGACCCATTTTTCATCACCAGCGATGATTCTTTTTAAGAAAGGGTCGGTTTCATTTCGTCTAAGGTGCATATCGCAAAAGTTGATTCTTTGTGTTAAATGAATTTCTTTCAATTCGTGAGGTACCCAAATATCAAGCTTCTTAACTAGCCCAAGACATTTTAAATGTTTTTCAATTGTTGTGTGCGATACATGTAGCCTCTCCGCAACCTCTCGAACAGTTATATGACGATCCTCTTCAATTATGACTTTGATTTGGTCATCATCAACTTCAGTAGGCCGACCAGAACATTGCTCATCTTTGAGGGAAAAATCTCCAGAACGGAATTTTTTATACCAATTCTGACACGTGCGCTCTGTTAAGCAATTAGCACCATAAGCTTCACATATCTTTTTGTGAGCCGCAGCAGCTTTCTTTCCTTTACGGAAATAAAATAGTAAAATATGTCGAAAATGAAGTCGTCAGTATGTCAGTGTAATAATATGTCAAAGTAAAACTGTCCGTATGTCAATGCAACTGTCCATATGTCAATGCAAAGTCAAGCACCAACCCTCTACCACTACCACATACTATCAGAAGTAATTAGAAGTTTAATTAATAAGATTGACGGATTTATGTTATTCGATCTGAATCGATAAAATATATCAAGAATCAAATAAATATATCAAGAACCTTTTTCTTGGCAGAAGCAATCAGATTAGTGAACTAGCCCTTATTTACGTCTTTGTAATTAATCATCGCATGGAGGGGCCCAACTATTTCATCAGTGGACACACCACCAGGAATGTCTGTTTTAATGGCATCACTGCAGATCTTACAGAAACGAATAATCATATCATGTTCAGCGATAGCTTTCTGCATCTGCTCATTCATCGAGATTAATTGGTCTGCAACCTTGCAAGCTAATGTTCCCTCCTGTAGCTGTGATGCATAGATTTTTAGAAGTTCACTCATGTTTGCAGCATGGTTGAAGAATGGTTTGTAGACTGATGTTGCAGAGGAAATGCAGGGGCGAACTGATATTGGAGTGGTTAGTATCCCAGGTGATGGACTGGGGATCCCAAATGATGGAATGTGTGATGTGTGGGGATGGACTGATACGTTAGAGGTTGGTGGTTGAATGGGTGGGATATTTCGAAGATTTACATGAGTAGAAGTAGTAGACGGATGAAAGGAGGCTTGTGAAACAGCGGACAGTCATAATTGTTGGTCCTAGGAAGAGTGAATGGAGGAAACTTGGGAAGCAGAGATTATAGGAGATGGGGCGGTTGTAGGAAAATGGTGTGTGGCTGACTATGGAACATATTGAATAGAATCGGATATTAAACGGATTGGGGCTGGGGCTAGATCTGATTGAACAGATAAGGGTTGAGCCGCCATTACACTTAGAAGGGAATGTGGATGTGGTTGTGGAGGTTAAAAATAATCAGGTTAACGAACAGATACGATCACAACAGAAGTTTTCTGTACCTCAGAATCGTCTTCAGATATCTTTTGAATAACCTCCTGCGGTATTCTAGTCGCCACTTT
>JAVIWB010003739.1:0-10964 GCA_031893035.1 Dermolepida albohirtum
ATGAGTCGCTGCATAGGCCACGCCCCCAATGCGCCTACTCACCCCTCTACAACCCGCTCATTTCGCGAATATAAAAACACTCCCTCGTACCATATATCCGATGGCTAAATTATACCACATTTATATTACAGCAGTTACATTACGATTCTTACAAGAGATCAAAATCATTGCCTTCAATTGGTCTGTGGGATCAACAGATTTGTCGCTTGTAGAAATTTATTTCAGGAGAACAAAAATGTATCGCAGTCTGTACATATTATTTTTGCGTTATCATGCTTTAACTTTGGAAATTCTTTTATAAACTACTTCACATTGCATTGTTTTCTACTACTTGTAGCGCTATTATAACCGTCTAACATAATTATGCTATACACAAAAACAATAGTGCGAGGGTGGTCCCATAAGCACCTGACCTGACATAGAGGTGGCGGTAGTTTGAAAAATATTACTGTATTAGAAAGTACACAATCTATAAAGCATATGTTTCAAGTTCGAAGACGCCACGTTGTTTAGTATTTATTCCATCAATACTGAACGTTTTCAGTGAACTTGTAAAAATGGAGAAAATTGGTCGTCGTTACGTGATACAATTTTATTTGAAAGGCCTCAGCCCAACCGATATAGAAGCTGAACTGGATTCTACTCTGGGTGAGTCTGCTCCTTCTTTTGCAATAGTGAAATATTGGGTAGAAGAGCTTAAATGAGACCGTACGGGCTGCCAAGACGAGCATCGCAGTGGTGGACAAAATGAAGTAACGACTCCAGAAATGATGAAGAAAATTCATAAAGCGATACTGGCTGATCGTCGACTGAAAGTGCGCGAGCTAGAAGACATAAAAGGCATTTCAAATAGTGCGGTATGATAAAGCTGTGTACAAGACGGGTGCCGCATTTGCTCACACTCGACCAAAAACAGTATCGTGAAAATGTTTAAATTGAGTGTTTAGCTTAACTTCACAGCAACAAAGCAGAATTTTTGCGCCGATCACTTCACACCCGAGACAAAACAACAATCAAAACAATGGGCTCAAAAGGGAGAACCAACTCCAAAAAAGGCGAAGAACGTTTCATCTGTAGGCAAGGTAATAACATTGGTTTTTTGGGATGCGCGTGGAATAATTTTCATTGACTATCTTGAAAAAGGAAAAACTATCACCGGCGAGTATTATGCGAACTTGTTGCAACGTTTAAGCGAATAAATCAAACATAAATGGCTGTATTTGGCTAAGAAGAAAGTTGTTATTTCATCAAGACAATGCACCAGCTCACAAATTCGTTATTGCAATGGCCAAAATTAATGAATCAAAGTTTGAATTGCCCTATTCGCCAGATTTAGGCCCCATGGATTATTTTGTATTCCCAAACTTGAAAAAATGGCTTACTGGTCAAAGATTTTCCAACGATGAAGAAGTGATGTCGGCAGTTAATGGCTATTTTGAGGAGCAAGACAGTTCTTATTATAAAAAGGGTTTCGAATTTATTGAACATCGCTGGGAAAAGTGTATAGAGCTGAAACGAGATTATGTTGTAAAATAAATATATTTTTTTCGAAAATTTCGGTGTTTTCTTTGTTGGGTCGGGTACTTCTGTCACCACCCTCGCATAACAAGTATCACAATTATTCGCAACGAGATGACGCGATGTACTAAACTTACTCTGTGAATTAACTAGTTGTAAATGTTCCGACTCTCGACGGCTCTGATGCGCTGTTAAAAATTGGTAGCTCTAATAATGATCCACGCAAATCAACCTAAGAATTGATCGTTATAAAGACCACCATAATTAAAAAATTAATAAATTTTGAGATTAATAAGAACCCGACGAACTTATTTATCCATCTAATATTTTCTTTATTTAATACGCAAACTATTTATACTGGATTTAAATTCTAGTTTTCGTAAATTTGTTACTAAAATATATAAATATGTATCTAACTTCCATCATTTTAAAGTATAGTATAAATATGTTGTACAAAATTATTTTATTTTTTTGACTATCTAGCTTTTCTTTAGTGTAACAAAGTATATGGTTTCCACTGTATGTCCAAATAATTCGCTAAATATATTTCGTGAACAGGTTTCATACGAACTCTGTACAGTATATAGTACACATACGTGGGTACATACATACATGTGATGCTTAGCTGAGGTGAATGTATATGATTGGAGGACAAGTTCGACAAGCCGTGAAAAAAATCGTCCTCGATTCAAATCTACCTTGATCTTATATAAAGGCTATTGATTTTAACAATGTTAAATATTCGCGTATCTCTCAGCGGTCTGTCTAATAAGTATTCTACTCAATATCTGTGCCATATTTACGTAAGTTAGTAATTGTAAGGAAATTAATGGAAAATTTGAAAGCAAACAGAACGTTTACCCCATTTGTATTAAGCTATGTAAGTTTTATGAATACAGTTAAACTTTCTTTAGAGAAAAGTAATATTCAAGTCGTTTAACGATTTTATGCTATGCATTATCACATGCTAATTTTCAAAACTAGGATCAATTCCTTTACTATTTGTAAAAGGAAACTATTAAAATAAAACATGTTTTGAATGGTCGGTATACTTTCTGTATGTGTCATCGTATTTAAATGACCAGCGACCAACAAACCAGCCAAGACCACAATAGTGAAAAATAGGAAATAAATTTATCATATTCCTAAACTATCAATGTCATTTCTCAAGTACTATCTTAAATTAAGATAACAATAGCATTATCAAATAATTTAAGTCGGTAGGTAGAACTTAAACATACGCGTGATCTAACTATGAGAACGTCAGCTGCCATTAAGTATTGAACATTTTTAGTAAAAAAAGATGGGGCGCAGATACCTCCTTTTTTGAAGGTGAATAATGAAAGATGTACATATTGCTGATAGGCAATAGTTATTTAGAACCCAAGACAACTTTTCAGCATGAGTGCAGGTATAAGGCGCAAGTGAGCGAAACAAATGTGCGCTTTATTTGCATGAATGCTGGAAAAGGTCTTCGCATACGTAGTTTGTACAATATTTTTCGTAACGCGCGAAATTTGATCAGTAAATAAACCATTTATGTAGGTAGTACCTTTTGGCGGAGTAATATCAAAGGTTAATGGAAATAAGATCAAAATTCAAATATAAAATGATAATTATTCAATATATAGAAAAGAAGCAATAATATTATTATATATAATATTAATTTTATAATAGTAGTATTAATATTTATTTTATAAATAGTTTACGATATGCTGACATTTGAAGTATTAGTAAATTTGATTTAGTAAACCTTTAAGACAACGAATATTACCGTTCATAAGTGTTTGCCTACCCAGAAAAATAGTGGAAAAACAAATGTAATGCTTACTGTAAAATTGAAAGTTTATTATACAATATAATTATACAAAATGTTTTCAAATTTTAAAAAAGTATTATTACAAACAATAATATATTTATAATATATATATAAATGAAATACCAAATATTGTTCAAAAATGTAAAATGGTATTATATGCGGATGATACTCTAATATACGCAGAAGGAGACTCTGAAAGTGAATGTAGAGACAAATTAAAATATGACGTAAAAATATTAACGAATGGTTAAAAATGAACAAACTGAAACTAAATGAAAGTAAAACTAAGTTGATGGAAATTAATATGATTAGTGAAAGAGATTTTGAAATTAATAACAAAATAATAGAAAAAGTTGAAAAAATTAAATATCTCGGATTCATAATTTGCAAAAAAATTGGGGTTTTTAAAAGGACAAGAAAAAAAACTTTCAATAACAACCGCAATAAATATATATAACCCCATTATTAAACCCCACTTTGAATCTTGTTCAACTATAATATATACGTGCTGCCTAAAATCACAAATTGAGAGAATGCAGAAACTACAAAACAAAGCCATGAGATGTATGTATTTTAAAGTGCAACCGTTATACACCTATATCAGCAATGTTTAATTCACTACAATGGTTAAATATTAAACAGAAGTTGGAAATTAATACCATATGCTTTGTACAGAAAATGAAGATGGGAAATGCGCCAGAGTATCTTTGTGAAAACATCAGATATGTGGGTGAGGTGCAACCGTATGGGCTTAGAACCGCTGAAAACTTTAGGCTACAAAGAACAACGTCAACAGCAATGTAACGTTCATTATTCTATAAGGGACATAAATTATATAATGAAATCCCAAATGAGTTAAAAACTCAAAGAAATTATTATATTTTCAAAAGACAATGTGTTAATTTTGTTAAAAACTACTTGATTTGTTAATTTTGCTGAAAGCAACTTAAGGTTTTAGTTTTAAATTCATAACATTCTACCTTGTTTGTACAATTTCTTATTATAATGTAAATTGTAAAGTATTTAAAATACTAATAAAGACTATCTATCTATCTATAACAATTTTGACAAATATTCTTTTAAATTACTTTTTAAATATTTGATTTGTCGATGTTACTATATTTAGCTCTTATTACACAATTTCTGCATCCTCTTTAGTCATTTCGCTAGAATTTCTGATTGTATTTTTAATCATACATCCTCTTGTTGCATCCATAATATTTTTGTGGATGTTGAAGCTGATTTTCGTACTTGTCTGTCTAGTTCATCCAGTGGCGGCTCGTGAGTATTTGACATGGTGAGGCAGATAGAATAATAAATATTCAAAATTGTTTACAATTGATTAATAAACTCTATATACCTACTACATATAAAAACAGTTTATATATATTATATATATATATATATATATATATATATATATATATATAGGGCTTCCAGTACAAACAGGGCTGCCAGACGTGAACTGAGCCCTATATCGCGCCCCATTCGATTTTTAAGGGAAAACGAAGTTTCAAAGCAAACCCTTGTGAAACGAAAATAAATATTCTAAAAAATCAAACAAATTCTAAAAACATTAATCGAAAATAAGAACTCAATCTTCTAGGATTTAAAAATAAAAAATAAATACATTCCTATTATAATATAAAATTTAATAATATAACAAATGTATACATATATATGTATATATATAAATCAACAACAATCCAATAACAAAATTTCAAAATTACATGCAAAATGAAAATATTTTAAAATACAGAGAATTTCCTTTATTGGCATTGCACGTAGAATTACATTTAATAGATTTTACTTCTTGTATAGCAAAGGTATCCTCCGGTTTTTTGTGTTAGCAAAATAATCAATTACATCATTCTAAAATCGTTCATCCCTCGTCATCGTTTTAACCAATTCCCTTTCGATTGCAATTAGTGCACAGTTACTAAGTCTTTGTTGTCCAATTGTATTTCTAACATACGATTTTATACGTTTCAATGTGGAAAAACTTCGCTCAACGGACGCGGAAGTTACCGGTATGGTAACTACTATACTTAGCAATTTAAAAAGTTCTGGCATACAGATGGCTAACTTTTGTTCGTGCATAAATCTTAACATTTCACATGGTGTTTTAGAATTACCAAGGAGTTGCATGTCACTATAAATAACAGCTAATTCATTTTTTAATTGAATTTGATCAAAAAATTTATATTGTTCAAACAAATTATTTAAGAGCCTCTGAGGAAATGCCTTCGAATATTCTTCAAATTTACTTTCTGTTAATAAATCAAAAAAGCAAGTTTTTCTAAATCAATAAATCTAATTTCAATTTGACTAATAAACGTATCTAGAATTTCGAAAAATAATTTTCTATAATTTTGTTTAGTATCTGGAACGTCATCAATTCTACGCCTTTTATGTGCAACAGATTCGTCAGACACCGAATTTTCGTATACAGTACTGAAATATGTATCACACTCCCGAAATTCTCTAAACTTATCAAGCAAAAAACGTAAACGATCTCTGGCATAAATAACATCAGTTAGTTTGTTTTGTAATATTGAAAATACAACGTCAGTTTGTCCAAATATTAACTTAAAAGTATCTAAAAGAAAATTAAAATCATTATCCAGAAGAAGATTTTTTAATCCAAAAGCTTCTCGTATAGATATGCTATCAAAGTCAGGACTTTCTGCAATGAAATCAAAAACTTCAATTAACTTATTTTTATTCGCATGAATTGTAAAAACAGCTCTAGAAGTGAAATTCCAACGAGTAGATGCGTTTGATGGTATATGTTTTTGACAGATTAAATTTAACACATGAGTTCTCTTAGTGGATTTGGAAAAAAAAGATGAAAACCCTGACAAATTTGAAAAAAATATTCTTACAGACGTTATGGACTTACAAGATGTTCCTAACACTAAATTCAAGATATGTGCATGGCAGTGTGTAAATATTGCTTGAGGAGCTATTTCTTTAACTTTTGTTTGTAAACCGTTCACATGCCCAGCCATAACTGCCGCTCCGTCATACGTTTGAGCAATTAGTTTACTATTAAACTGAAATTTTTCAAAAATATTAGTTAACAATTTAAATAAATCATCAGAGGTGCGACCTGAACTTACATCAAAGAATCCTAAAAACCTTTCAACAATATTACCCTCGATCGTGTATCTTACAATAATAGACAATTGCGAATTACATGTTATATCTGTTGTTTCGTCTATTTGCCATGAAAAATATTCTGAATTAAAAATTTCACAATCTATTTTTTTCTTTACAATAAAATTAATTGATTCTATTAATTCGTTTTGAATTGTTTTCGATGTGCCAAAAAATACAGAGCTATCATCTAAGAATTTTTGTAAAATGGTATCATGTTTTGCCGTTAATAAAACAAGTTCTTTAAAATTTCCCCTGTTTGCAGAAGTATTTGTTTCATTATGTCCTCTGAAAGATAATTCCTGTGTACAAAGAAATATAGTAATATCAATTAAACGCTTTAATATATCTCGATTTTGGCTAACTTCTTTATTGTAATTCTCCATTTGATTGCGCCTCACATTATCTATCGCATCCGCGATATTATATTTTCCGAACATATGTAATTTACAAGTAGCTAAAATGTGATGTTTGGATTTAGTATGTTTTTCTACTGATCGCGACAAGTTTTTAAGATCAAAATAACCCGTTTTACTCAAAATACTATCTGTATTTGTGGAAAAAATTATACATGCCCAACAAAATAATCTGTTTCTTTTTATACTACCACATAACCAATTACATTTGTTATACCACGAATTATTGAAATTTCTGTTAGACTTACCGTGTATTGTAAGACATTTTGATAAATCAGGGTTTGGTCTTGGAAGGTTTTTGACATATAATTGATCTTCTACCGATAGAACAACGAACGTATTTCTTATTAAAAAATCTACAATGTCTTGTGTATTTCTTACATTTTCTAAATCCATATTCACAATTTTTAAATCACTGAAAATATCACTAAACAAATATTAAAATATTTAATCTAACTTTGTTATTCCCCCAACTTTAACTGCTGTTATTTGCGATTCGGGCCGAGAATGTCAGCCTCGAGTATATTCGGTAGTTCGGCGATTGTGATTCGATGAGAGGCTCAGTTTAAATTGGCTTCAGATTGATATCTAAATAATATCTACTTGAAACAATAAAAATACTCCTGTTAAAACTTAAAACATATTATTTGCGTGGAGGAAATATTGAGAAACTGTACAAGAAGAATGTAAACCTTTAGACATCTTTATATCATTAAATAAATACTTAATTTATCCTATTAATAATGCTTTCTATATTATTAAAAAATTCAAAAATCTCACAATAAAGTTAGAAAAATCTATTAACTTTTTGAATATTTTTTCTTCTTTGTTATCTTAAATATGTAGCTAATACTTTACTGTAATTTACATAGAAATTGAGAATTTTTTGACTGCTGTAGTGCGTTATATATTTTTATATTCGGTAGTTCGGCGATTGTGATTCGATGAGAGGCTCAGTTTAAATTGGCTTCAGATTGATATCTAAATAATATCTACTTGAAACAATAAAAATACTCCTGTTAAAACTTAAAACATATTATTTGCGTGGAGGAAATATTGAGAAACTGTACAAGAAGAATGTAAACCTTTAGACATCTTTATATCATTAAATAAATACTTAATTTATCCTATTAATAATGCTTTCTATATTATTAAAAAATTCAAAAATCTCACAATAAAGTTAGAAAAATCTATTAACTTTTTGAATATTTTTTCTTCTTTGTTATCTTAAATATGTAGCTAATACTTTACTGTAATTTACATAGAAATTGAGAATTTTTTTGACTGCTGTAGTGCGTTATAAATTTTCAATGAGAGGCAATGAGTGGCCGGGCCTCAAATATTCGTGTTTAGTAGGGATATACATAGATCAAGCATGAAGTTGGTCGGGGCAAGTATACGCGCTCGTACATTCGCACGGAATTAAAATGAAATGATAAATTTGTACTTTGCTTGTAATGCCGGTTTATTTAAAACTATTTTCTTATTGTTTATAAGATAAATTCTGAATAAAAGATGATAATTAATTTATAAAGAATTTTAAAAGTATACATATTATTCTTGTTATAATTCCAAGATTTAGATGGTGAGGCACTGCCTCACCTGCCTCACCTGACCAGCCGCCACTGAGTTCATCCAATAACGGTTCTGTAGGATTCAAGTCGGGGTTATGAGGAGACCATTTTATAATAAGAATTATTCCTTCTCGTTCCAATTCCTTTAAATGTCTTCCAGGAACACAAAGTTTCTTTCCAGAAAAACAACCTCAAACCATAATTTTGGGGTTTATTGAGATTGTGGAGCACAAATCTCGCACAATAAAGAAAGTGTCAGTTTCTTAGTTGCATTAAAACATCTCACTACACAAATTGTATTCAAATCATTATAATCGATATACCATTATATGTATGCTTTTCAAAGTAAAATTAAACTTTTCTGTAATATAATGTACATCTCTCTCTCTCTCTATATATATATATATATATATATATATATATGTATGTATATAAATATATATGTATGTAGATGTAAGGTTCTTGCTCTTGAATATTTTACAGAGCGAAATAATGTGTATTACGTGTGATTCTAATTACTTAAAACATTTCCTGTTTATTTGACCACTATTGCATATTGACTGATTATTTTTATATAAGGGGTTAGTCTAAATTACTAACTCTATAAAAATAATCATAATCATAAAAAAACTACCTACGTTTTTCAAATATAAAAAAATATAGAAGCTTCAATTTTACTTTATTATCATACGAAGGGACCATTCTTGACATTTAGTTTTTAAAAATTATTTCCTTAAAGTGTTGGCAGTAACTGCACCTAACATGGCCCATTCTGAAGTTCCAATTTTCGATGACGCGTTCGAGGATTGCAAGTGGTATTTGGCGAATAACGCGCGTAATGTTCGCTTCCAATTGTTCAATCGTAGCTGGCTTACCCATATAGACTTTGAACTTTACGTAGCCCCAAAGGAAAAAGTCTGAAAATATGATATCATATGACCTAGGTGGATTTGCATAGGTCCATTACGTGAAATTAAATGTTCACCAAATTGTTCTTGCAATAAAGCCACGTGTAGCAAGTAGCGCGGTCTAGTTGGAACCAAATGCCGTCAAGATAACAGCTTTCAACTTCAGGCATCGTCATCTTATGACGTAGATATTAAGCCAGAAATGAGCCCCATCGGTTAACAACTTTTTGGTCGAAAACAGTGGATCTTCTTCAAGTTTTTCAAGAGCTCAAAGACTGAAACGATTCGAAAGGTTGGCCGCTTTCAATTCTTGAATGAGTTGAATTTTGTATGCTTTTAAACCAAGATTCTTACATAAAATACGGCAAGTTGTGACATACGACGAACTAAGCTGTCGAGATCTACGACAAATCAATTTTTCACGGTCATCGCGTACACTCTCAGCTACCTTCACTAGATTTGCTTCAGTATGTGTTGGATG
Organism: Dermolepida albohirtum; assembly: GCA_031893035.1. Lineage (NCBI taxonomy): Eukaryota > Metazoa > Arthropoda > Insecta > Coleoptera > Scarabaeidae > Dermolepida > Dermolepida albohirtum. Next base: position 9,876 of record JAVIWB010003739.1, read on the forward strand.
TGGTCTATTTGGTCGTGTGGAAATTGCTTTCAAATTTTTCGTCGATATAGCGAATTGTGCATTCGCTGGATCGATAACATAGACATAAGTTTCTCTAAGCGTATGAAACACATTTCTCGTGAAGCGCTGATTTTCTTAATACAACTGAATAATTCATAGACACTGTGCCAGGCTGAGTCTTGTCATAATAAAATGTACAATACTTACTTAAGTGAAAGTTTGAGGCCACTCACGCTTTATCTATCAAAAAATTGCTATTGAAAAAAGTATATCATAATGAATCACCTATTAAAAGCTTGGTTTAAAATACACAGCGACGTGTATCAATATACAGATGAAACTATATTTTCAATTATAATTCATATGAACAATAAGTACCGAAATAAAAAAATATGAAGTATTTCAGGGGGATAAATTCGTATAATTTATTACATTTTCAATATTTAAACTTTGAAAGCTCTCTAATTGGATTACAAACGAATTGAGTTTAACAGTAATTTGATACGTATATATACTCGCAAATACGTTTTATTTCTAAATATTATTTAAAACATTTTTTTTAAGGTGCTGTCACATGAAATTCCTAAACACATATATAAACCGAAGAACGTTCTTATTCCTTGGTAATTTTCATTGCAATTTCTGTAATAATCATTCGGTAAAATAATATAAAATTTCTTAATTAAATACTCTTAATCTTATTCTCAACTCTTGATCTTATTTAATAAAAATGAAGAAAATTGTGTTAGTAACATTTCATATAATTATGACTACAACACTTGTGTTCCCTAGTGATTTTAAAATCCTAAGTAAGTAGTGAAACACACTTTTTAAATTACGGCAATGCAGATACACGAAATATATTATTCCTACTAAGGGCTATTCTTTTAAATGTGTAAAGATAAAGGCTGTCTTCAAGAAAAGGAAACATTTAAAGCACTATTCGTGTTCTGTCATATACGCTGCCTAGGAATTTTCTGCTTCATGAACCTGAAAGAAGATCTTTTACCTCACCATAATTGCTTTTGGATACCTATCAAATGAGTTATTGACGATTCCTTTCAATAATAAATATAACAGAAGTAACCT